>JAEOAE010002425.1:0-33484 GCA_036365155.1 Meriones psammophilus
AATAGCTAATGCCGGGGGAGGCCCGCCACGACAGCATTCAGCCTGCTAGGGGGTTTGGGCGTGATTCCGTCTTCTGGAGCTAGCCGAGCTGACCGTTAGGACCATAGGCATCAGGGGCTAGGAAGGCTGATGCCAGTCAAAGGCTGGGCAATAAGGAGTCCCAAGCATCTGGTTCATTGATCCCCGAAGAGGCAGGGGAGCAAATCATGGCAGTTTCAGGAGTCAGATCTCAGCTTGCAGTCCACAGCTGATGCGGAACAGAGTCAAAAAAGGTGAAAATCTGCTGAGACAAATTCAGACTAGAGACAGAAGTTAAGATTTGTCTGTTAAATGGAAAAGTAGAAATCCCAACACCAGGGAAAAACTCTTCTAGGATCATTTGAGCTATGCCAGATCTAGGTCTTATGACCTTTTGATTTTATAAACTCATATAATTTTTTGGTATCAGAAAAGTAACATTTCAGCAAATCTAATACAGCAACATTTTGAGTAACAGATAAAACTATATCCAACAAATTGGTACCAGTCAGCTGTTTGTTTTATATCTTTTATAAACAACAAGTGTGTGTCCATGGGGCAGCCTTTTTGGAGTTAATGGCATCTGAGCAGCGGAACTCAGCTTCTTGGCTATTTTTTCAAAGTCCAGTCTCTCACAGACTGACCTTGTTGGTCTTACAGTGGACTGCTCTGACCCTGAAACTCCGTGCAGCCATAGTAACCAGACAGCAGGCTCTGTGCAGCCTTGAGTAAACCCTCCTATATTTTGGCTAAGTAAAGATTGCCTGTGTGAGAAACTGCTTGTACTTTTTTTTTTTTTTTTTTTACTTAAGTGTTAACCTGGCGTCCATTATATTGATACTTTGATCAGTATGTAGACCAACATTTTTAGATTTTTTATAACCTGAACTCTATATCCTCAGACCCTATAAACCTTATATTTTTATTTAACTATTAATATAAGACATTGGCAGCTGATGTAAAGCCTGTGAGCAGGGCAAACCTGTTTGTTTGGCTTTTTTTGTATACAAAATATATAGTACCCAGTAGTTTTTAACTAACTAAGTAACTGTCAATGAGCTGATAGTGAACCTAACTGTCTGCTCTTTGGCTGCCAAGTTACTGTTAACTAAGCCTAGCCTTTTAGCCTAGCTGTCAATGTGATCAGAGACCTGGGAAGGATAAATTTATGGCTAAGTACCAATCAAAATGACAGAGATGACTAGTTAGTCCATTACCTAGGCAGTGTCCTGGCTCCTATGTTCTCCTGGCTTTTGAGCAGAGGCGGTCCCAGCCATCAGGCATAGAGGATGAGAAACTGCTGCTGTGGAAAGAGGAACAGGAGAGATTGACCTCACCTTGCCTCTCTCACAATGTGAGACAATGGCTCTTCAGGTGTCCCTGGCTTTGTCCACAGTTTAGGCTGGGGCCTAGCAGTGGGCCAGTTGGGACAGTATTTCCAGTGGTTTGCATACCACAATCCAGGTGCAGTCATCTATCGTTGTGTCCAAATCTTCCGGAGACCTTGAGAGCTACTGCCAGGATTTTAGGACTTTCTGCCACAATAAACACATATGTTAAAATGCCATATTCATCAGATCTCTGATAAGCTTGAAGGCCAGCATATCTGAGTTACTCTTTGTTTTTATCATCTGTTTTAAACTGTGTCCTATAAAACAGAATGCTATTTAATCTAGTTCTAGCATATTTCTGAGATGCATGTTTTAGAACTATATATTTTAAGACAAATAGGCAAACTTTATATTTACCCATCATAAACAACCTTAAAAAAACTTGAACAGGAGACTAGAGTCAAGGCTCAACTGCAGTATTTAGCATGACTTTAAATCTGCTCTTTCTGAACTAAAATCAAAGCAAACCTTTTAATCTGATACAGTTCATAGAAAGGCTAGCAAATCTTATTTACTCCTACCACTTGCATTAAAATTAAACAGTAAAAAGCTTTTGCACTTAACACTGATATGACTATACATAACTGAGATACCTAAACAAAATGGTGGCAAACTCATAGGTTTTACCCTCTTTATCTCTGAACCAGTATGGCGGCTGGCCCACGTGTAACTGAAGTCAGCTGGAAGTCCCTAAACAAATATGGCAGTAAAACTACAGCTTTATGTGCTCTCTATCCTGAACCATCATGGCAGCTAGCCATGTGTTAGCTGAGCTATGACTGACAATACCAAAAATAGCCATTAGGTGCTGTTGATGATACAGCAAACACTGTGGAGCATCCATAATCCCCACAACCAAAAGTTCCCAGTGATCAAACAAGCTTTAGAAAATTACTTTAGCCATACCAAACCTACCAGCTAGCTCTCTGGCTTTTTATAACATCCACTAACCTTCTGCAACATTCTATATACCTTCAGGTTCCTAGCTTTCTTTTTCCTCTTAACCAGACATGCTTACTTTCTTGCTTTCCTTATTGCTTTTCAGACAAGATAAAAACTCTCACTAAAATCCTTTCCATTTTGACATAATCCTGCAGAAGCCAAGTCTTTACAATTTGTTTTCTATACATTACTATAAAGGAGTTTTGAAACTGCTATTTTTTAAATAACTTTTCTGTAGCGGATAAGATGATCACAAATCAGCTTAACAAACAAACAACTCTCCACAAGATACATTTTAAAAACTGCAATTTTTCAGTTAGCACAAACAATACGGCAGGGTTTTATTTAGTAAAATTAATAAAATACCCAGATCATTGTCATACCCAAATGCCTGATAAACTTTAAACATTTTGCCTTAAACATTTCAAAACCAGATTTTAAAACCCAAATTTACCAGTGTAAGCAATTTAATTTTAAAACCAATACCAATTAACCAATTAAAATAAGTTATCCTTTTTAACCTAGAAGGAAATGAAATTAACGTCCACCAGCTGGCCAAATTTTCCCAGGAACCATAATTTTAAAAGTTGAAACTAGATTTTAAGACCAAAATTTATCAGTGAAAACAACCTAATCTTCAGAACCAATATCAACTTAGAATAAGACTTTCTTCTTATCCTAAAAGGAAATAAAATCATTTTGACTCAGAGATTTTGCAACCTTTTTTTTTTTTCTAGGCCACACCATGTGGCAATTTACATTGTTGTTATTTAAACATGTGCATTTATAGACCCTACAAACACGTAGACACATATCGTGTTTAAAACAAATTTGAATTTAACCTTAAAACATACCCAATTATTTTTTATCATATCAACCATTTAAGACCAGTTGAAAACAATTGTATAATGGCCATATATTTAAACAGACAGACTCAGCTGCAATTCTAAACATTACAGTAAGTACAGTTTTTTTTTTTTTTTTTCTAAATTACTGTTTGAGGCAGAGGAGTGGTGAGCTCTTGCTGCTTACTTCCCTGCTAAGCTGGCATGAAGGCAGGGGAGGAGTTTTCCTCCTCTCAGCAGCCAGAGCAGCTCCTATCATGGAGCAGCTACGGTGCCAATCCCGCCTAGCCATGTCTAAGGACTTTCATCCAGCAAGCCCATGAGCCTTGCCTACTCCCTTGGCTCCCTTGTGCAGGCTCTACTATAGCTTACACCCCCCCGCAGGTCCTGAACCTGCTTCCTGGCTAGGCCTCTCCCTCCCCGTGCTCTTTTGCTGTAAAGTTAAACTTTTGGGGTAGTGACAGTTTGTCCCATTTTTTCAAATACATAAAAACACTTATCACACTTACTATAAAGGCCAGGACAGACAGAACACAACACAAGCTGCGGCATGAGATAAGACACAAAACTGAAAGCAAAAATTCAGATGGAGACTGTTTAATCAGTTCCTCTGTCTCCCAGATGAAACCATAGCCAAGTGAACAGAGGCGAGGCCCGAGAAGTCCACAAAGTTTCTCAAAACAGTGGTAACCTTCAGAGTTTCTCAAAACAGTACTGTACAAAATGACATTAACTATTAGCTGCTTCTAACTTTTGGTGAGGCGGGGTCTTTCAGCACTACTTTGTAAACTAAATCACATGTGTAAGATGCTCGCTCAATTTGGAATACAGGAAAACTGAAAGCGATATATCGAAATGTATGGCAAAAAACGCGTTTTCATCGAAGAAGAACAAGCATAAAGCACAACTTTGTAAACTAATTCACATTACGTTTCGCCTCTTCAATTATTATAACAGGAAAACTGAAAAGTGATATAACCCCTAACCCTAACCTAAGCACCTAAGCCTAACCTAACCCCTAACCTATCCTAACTCTAAGCCTAACCTAACCCTAAACCTAACTTGTTCCTAATGACCAACAAGTTTTCCAGAAAAGGAACATAAATGCAAAGCACTACTTTTACACTAAATCACATATGTGCCACTCACTCAATTAGGAATACAGGAAAACTGAAAGTGATATAATGCTGTACAGCACAGGAACAAATTTGAATGAAAGAACACAAAAAAGCACTACTTTTTTTTAACCTGATGTTTTGTTTTATTTATTTATTTTTTAAATGCAGTTTATTCAGGAACCTTGAACAATCATCTGACCCTGGGAAACCAGCCCCTTTAAATAGCCTGGGTAACCAACCTCAGCAGCTCAGCCGTGGGCAAATGCAGATGGTAAGCAAACCAGCTCCATGGAAGGCCGGCATTCCACAGCTCTCTACAGTTCCCCCTTTTTGTTTTGGACGCAGGTCAGGCAAGCTCCATCTTTAGAGTCTGATCTCTGATATTAGAGTCTGATCTCTGAAATAAATTGGGACTTTGTACTGATGTTCATTTAGGTGTCATCCACCCAAGAGCATCAGACCCGTCCGATACCTTTTTCTCAGAGGCGGGACCTGGGGCATCAACCCCATGCAATCAGACATGCTCTTCTCTGGGTCCAAGGCTGCTGACCCTGAGTGCAGTGCTAGCCTCGCATCCTGGCGTAACATTTTGGCTTTTATGGTAGCCAACCATGCTTGGGAGACTGTCCTGCTTCAATGGCTGTAAAGGCCTGAATGGTCATGGCTGCATCACACTGTTGTGAGACTCTAATCTTGCATATATACCACAGGCAAACCAAGGAGACCAACACCAGAAGGCCTGCTAACGCTCCCATGCCTGCCCATTCCTTCAGATGATTCATGGCTGCAGCAATCCATGATGATAATCCTGTGGCTAGTCCTGCGTCCACTCTGGTAGAATTTACCATGACAATGGCCACTCTCAGCTGGTCCATTGTAGTATCAATTCTCAGTCAATTACCTAAAATATAGCTTGACAATTGTTTAGACAGATTTGCAGCACAGGAAAAATTCTCATGTTGTATGCTAGTGACACAAAGTCAGCATACTTTCATTGACAGCCAAGTTGAAGCGATTTGCCATAGGGTATCAATTTGCTCCTGCACGAGTCAAACCTCTGATTGAACACCATCAAAACTCCTTTTAGTTGAGCATTAATTCCTTTTTGTACATCTAAGGCATGAGCTACATTGGCTAAAAGGTTATTCAGGGTCTGAGCAGTCTGCCCAGTATGACTCATGGCTAATGCTGTGGTGGTAGCTCAACAGCCGCCAATGAGATGGCAGTAACAATGGCAGCTGTAATTCCAAGATCCCCTTTTCTGTCTGAAAGAGTCATAGCGTGAGGGCATCAGCGGGCACAGGCACCCAGCAAGGCATGTGAGTAACCAGCTACCTACATTTACTAGCATTACAGCATTGGGCAAAAAAGCAAGTATCATTACCACAATTACTTGGCTCTATCTGGCTAATAATGAATAAAAATGGGGATGTAAACAAACAGGTGTGGGCTTATAGGAAATATTATGAGAAGCCTTAACCCCTCGTTGGAACATCCTGCATCAGTTCTAGAACTAGCAGTGGTGGTGTCGAGGTCTGAGTAGGTTCAGGAGACCATTGCCCCCAGGGCGAGACGTGCTCCATGTAAATTGACTAACTCCATGTTTTCCTCCACTTTTGAAAGTCATTTAAGGTTCTTATTATTTTTTTCCCTTTTTTAAAATTTTCATCAATTACACTTTATTCACTCTGCATCCCCCCCCATAAGCCCCTCCTCCCCTCCCAATCCCACCCTCCCTCCTCCCTCTGCATGCATGCCACTCCCCAAGTCCACTGATAGGGAGGTTCTCCTCTCCTTTCTGATCTTACTCCCTCAGTTCACATCAAAAGTGGCTGCATTGTCCTCTACTATGGCCTGGTAATGTTGCTCCCCCTCAGGAGGAGGTGACTCAAAAACAGGCCAGTCAGTTTATGTCAGAGGCAGCCCCTCTTCTCATTACTATGTAGCCCAATTGGACTCTGAACTGCCCTGGGCTACATCTGTGCAGGGTTCTGGGTTATCTCTATGAATAGTCCTTGGTTTGGAGTATGAGTCTCTGGGAAGTTCCTGTGTTCAAATTTTCTTGTTCTGTTGCTCTCCTTGTGGAGACCCTGTCCTCTCCAGCTCTTACTCTTTCCCAGTTCTTACATAAAATTCCATTCACTCTGCCCAACAGTTGCCCATCAGGCTCAGCTTCTGCTTTGATAGTCTGTAGGGCAGAGGCTTTCAGAGACCCTCTGTGGTAGGTTCCTAGGTTGTTTCCTGTTTTCTTCTTCTTCTGATGTCCATCCTCTTTGCCTTTCGGATGGGGATTAGACATTTTAGTTAGGGTCCTCTCTCTTGCTTAGTTTCTTTAGATGCACAGGTTTTAGTAGGTTTTGTCCTATGTTGTATGTCTATATGGTGAGTATATACCATGTGTGTCTTTTTGCTTCTGGGACAACTCACTCAGGATGATCCTTTCAGATCCACCATTTACCTGCAAATTTCATGATTTCCTTATTTTTCATTGCTGAGTAATATTCCATTGTGTAGATGTACCACAATTTCTGCATCCATTCTTCAGTTGAGGGGCATCTGGGTTGTTTCCAGCTTCTGGCTATTACAAATAAAGCTGCTACAAACATGGTTGAGCAAATTTCCTTTTTTGTGCTTGAACCTCTTTTGGATATATGCCTAGGAGTGGTATGGCTGGATCTTGGGAAGCACTATTCCTAGTTGTCTGAAAACGCCAGATTGATTTCCAGAGTGGTTGTACCAGTTTACATTCCACCAGCAGTGGAGAAGGGTTCCTCTTTCTCCACAACCTCTCCAGCATGTGTTGTCACTTGAGTTTTTGATCTTGGCCATTCTCATGGGTGTAAGGTGAAATCTCAGGGTTGTTTTGATTTGCATTTCCTAATGGCTAGTGAGGTTGAGCATTTCTTTAAGTGCTTCTCTGCCATTCGGTATTCCTCTACATAGAATTCTCTGTTTAGCTCTGTTCCCCATTTTTAAGTGGATTACTTGGTTTGCTGCTTTTCAGCTTCTTTAGTTCTTTATATATACTTGATATGAGTCCTCTGTCAGATAAAGGGTTGGTGAAGATTCTTTCCCAATCTGTAGGAAGTCGCTTTGTTTTGATGATGGTGTCCTTTGCTTTGCAGAAGCTTTTCAGTTTCATGAGGTCCCATTTATTGATTGTTGCTCTTAGAGCCTGTGCTGTTGGTGTTCTGTTCAGGAAGTTTTCCCTGTACCAATGAGTTCTAAGGTATTCCCCTTTTTTTTTCAAGCCCGATTTAATGTGTCTGGTTTTATGTTGAGGTCTTTGATCCACTTGGACTTCACTTTTGTGCAGGGTGATAAGTATGGATCTATTTTCATTTTCTACATGTAGACATCCAGTTGGACCAGCACCATTTGTTGAAGATGCTATCTTTTTTCCATTGTATGATTTTGGCGTCTTTGTCAAATATCAGGTGTCCATAAGTGTGTGGGTTTATTTCTGGGTCCTCTGTTTGGTTCCATTGATCCACCATTCTGTTTCTATGCCAGTACCATGCAGTTTTTAAACCTGTTGCTCTATAGTACAACTTAAGATCAGGGATGGAATACCTCCAGAAGATCTTTTATTGTGAAGGATTGTTTTAGCAATTCTGGGTTTCTTGTTATTCCATATGAAGTTGAGATTTTTTTCTTTCCAAGTCTGTAAAGAATTGTGTTGGTAATTTGATGGGCATTGCATTGAATCTGTAGATTGCTTTTTAAGATGGCCATTTTACTATGTTAATCCTACCAAGCCATGAGCATGGGAGATCTTTCCATCTTCTCATATCTTCTTCTAGTTCTTTCTTCAGAGATTTGAAATTTTTTTCATACAAGTCTTTGACTTCCTTAGTTAGCATTACTCCAGGTACCTTATGTCATTTGTGGCTATTGTGAAGGGTGTTGTTTCCCTAATTTCTTTCTCAGCCCTTTTGTCTTTTGTATACAGGAGGGCTACTGATTTTTGAGTTAATTTTGTATCCGGCCACTTTGCTGAAGGTGTTTATCAGCTGTAGGAGTTCCTGGTAGAGTTTTTGGGGTCATTCACGTATACCATCATATCATCTGCAAATAGTGATAATTTGACTTCTTCCTTTCCAATTTGTATCCCCTTGATCTCCTTCAACTGTCTTATTGCTCTAGCAAGGACTTCCAGAACTATGTTGAAGAGATATGGAGATTAAGTGGGCAGCCTTGTCTTGTCCTTGATTTCAGTGGGATTGCTTTAAGTTTCTCTCCATTCAGTTTGATGTTGGCTATAGGTTTGCTGTATATCGCCTTTACTATGTTTAGATATGTGCCTTGTATCCTGATCTCTCAATACTTTAAACATGAATGGATGTTGGATTTTGTCAAAGGCTTTTTCAGCATCTAGGGAGATTATCATGTGTGTTTTTTTCTTTCAATTTGTTAATATGGTGGATCACATTGATGGATTTCCATTATATTGAACCATCCCTGCATACCTGGGATGAAGCCTACTTAGTCATAGTGGATGATATCTTTGATGTGTTCTTGTATTCGGTTTGCAAGTATTTTGTTGATTATTTTTGCATCAATGTTCATAAGGAGATTGGCCTGAAATTCTCTTTCTTTGTTGAGTCTTTGTGAGGTTTAGGTACCAAGGTGACTGTGGTTTCATAGAATGAGTTTAGTAATGCTCTTTCTGTTTCTATTTTGTGGAATAGTTTGAAGAGTGTTGGTGTTAGCTCTTCTTTGAATGTTTGGTAGAATTCTGCGCTGAAACCATCAGCGTCCTGGGCTTTTTTGGATGGGAGACTTTTGATGACTGCTTCTATTTCCTTGGGGATATAGGACTATTTAATTGATTTACCTGGTCTGATTTAGCTTTGGTAAGTGGAATCGATCAAGAAAATTGTCCATTTCATTTAAATTTTCAAATTTTGTTCCGTATAGACTTTTGAAGTAAGTCCTAATGATTGCTTGGATTTTCCGTGTGTCTGTAGTTATGTCCCCCTTTTTCATTTCTGATTTTGTTGATTTGGATGGTGTCTCGCTGCCTTTTAGTTAGCTTGGCTAAGGGTTTGTCTATCTTGTTGATTTTCTCAAAGAACCAGCTCTTGGTTTCATTGATTCTTTGAATTGTTTTATTTGTTTCTAATTGATTGATTTCAGCCCTGAGTTTGATTATTTCAGCCGTCTGCTCCTTCTTGGTGTGTCTGCTTCTTCTTTTTCTAGGGTTTTTAAGTGAGCCATTAAGTTGCTTGAATCGCTGTCTCAGATTTCTTCTTGAAGGCACTTAGTGCTATGAACTTTCATCTTGCTTTTGCTTTCATTGTGTCCCACAAGTTTGGGTATGTTGTGTCTTCATTTTCATTGAGTTCTAGGAAGATTTTAATTTCTTTCTTTATTTCTTCCCTGACCAGCTGTCTTTTAGTAGCAAGTTGTTCAGTTTCCATGTATGTGTAGGCTTTTGCTATTTCTGTTTTTACTGAGGTCCAGCTTTATTCCATGGTGATCAGACAGGATACAAGGGATTATTTCAATCTTCCTGTATTTGTTGAGGCTTGCTTTGTGACCAACTATGTGGTCTATTTTGGAGAAAGGTTCCATGAGGTGCTGAGAAGAAGGTAAATTCTTTTGTGTTTGGGTGTAGGGTTCTGTAAATATGTGTTAGGTCCATTTGGTTCATTACCTCTGTTAGAGATATTGTTTCTTTGTTTAATTTCTGTTTTGTTGACCTGTCCTTTGTTGAGAGTGGGGTGTTGAAGTCTCCTACTATTAGTGTGTGAGGATCTATATGTGGTTTAAGTTTTATCAATGTTTCTTTCACAAATGTGGGTGCCCTTGTATTTGGGGCATAGATGTTCAGGATTGTGATGTCTTCTTGGTTGAATTTTCCCTTGATGAGTATGAAGTGTCCTTCCCAATCTCTTTTGATTAATTTTGGTTGAAAGACTATTTTATCACATATTAGAATGGCTACTCCTGCTTGCTTCTTGGGTCCATTTGCTTGAAAAGCCGTCTTACATCCCTTTACCCTCAGGTAATGTCTATCTTTGTGTCTTAGGTGTGTTTCTTGTATACAACAGATTGCTGGGTTTTGTTTATGCATCCATTCTGTTAGTCTGTGTCTTTTTATTGGAGAATTCAGTCCATTGATATTGAGAGAGAGTAATGACCAGTGGCTGTTAAATCCTTTGACTTTGATGTTGGCTGTGGTCATACTGGTTTGTCTTAGTTGCTTTTTTGTTTTACTGAAGTGAGGTTATTTATTTCCTGTGTTTTCTTGAATGTAGCTAGCTTTCTTGGGTTTGAGTACTACTGTGGTGTCTCGGAGCACTCAGTTCTGTCTGTTTGCAATCTGCAGTCTGCTAGACTTTCCCTAGGTGACCCCAGCAGCACTGTTTCTTCCTTCTCTGTGGGGTCCTCTCCGAACAGGTGTTCCCAGTCCCTGTTGTACTTTGACACACAGCTTGTCTGTACTGCTGAGCTGAGAGCAAAGCTCTCTGTGCGTGGCAGGAGCTCGGCTGTGATGGCGGCAGAAAATTTCCGGGAAGAGACTGGGAGACCTGAGATCAGACCCGCAACCCTGCTTCCCTGTGGGGTCCCCGCGACTGAGACTCCCAGTCTCAGGTACCCTGTGCCCCCTGGATCAGCCTGGGAAATTTCTCTGTAGGGTCCTCTCCGGACAGGGTTTCCCAATCCCTGTTGTACTAGGGCGCTGGGTTGTCTGTACTGCTGAGCTGGCGCAAAGCTCTCTGTGCGTGGCAGGAGATCGGCTGTGATGGTGGCAGAGAGAATTTCGGGGAGAGACTGGGTGACCTGCGATCAGACCCGCAGCCCTGTTTCCCGTGGGGTCCCGAGACTGGGACTCCCAGTCTCAGGTACCCTTGTGCCCACAGATCAGCCTGGGGAAGTGGCAGGGACCCGCCCGCTTGCGGCTCCAGCCCGGAGGACCAAAGCCCGCCATACCAGGGGTTTCTTCCGGGTTCTGTCTGTGCAGCCAAGTGGACCCGACCAATTCCACGCCTGCAGGAGTCTCCCTCAACTGGAAACACAATCGATGTAGTTTCAGTGCCCTGAGTTCCAGTCTCCTGGTCGCTGCCGGATAGTGCTGTCTTGCTGCTCAGAAGTGCTCTTTTCCTGGTGGCACCATCTTGGCTCCAAAGCACTACTTTTAAACAGAATCACATGTGTGTCGCTCGTTCGTGTCACCTGTTCAATTATTATAACAGGAAAAATGAAAAGTGATATAACACTAACCTAACCCCTAAGCCTAACCTAACCTAACCCTAAACCTAACCTTAACCTAACCTAACCCTACCTAAACCTAAGCCTAAGCCTAAGCCTAAGCCTAACCTAACCTAACTTGTTCCTAACAGGAAAAGTTTCCAAATAAAGAACATAAACGCAAAGCACTACTTTGTAAACTAAATCACATGTGTGCAACTCGCTCAATTAGGAATACAGGAAAACTGAAAAGTGATATAATGCACTGTACAGCAAAGTACCAAGTTTTGAAAGAAAGAACAGAAAAGCAAAGCCCTACTTTTCCGGAATCAATCACATGTGTCACTCGCTCAATTAGGAATACAGGAAAACTGAAAGTGTTATCTTGAACTGTACCGCACAGAAACAAGTTTCCATCGAAAGAACAGAAACAAAAAGCACAACTTTTTAAACTAATTCACATACATGTCGCCCGTTAAATTTTTATAAGAGGAAAACTGAAAAGTGATATATTAAATTGTAGAGCACAGGAACAAGTTTAGATCGAAAGAACAGAAACACAAAGCTAAACTTTGTAAACTAATTCAAATACGTTTTGCCCGATCAATTATTATAACAGGAAAACTGAAAAGTGATATCTCGCACTCTACGGGACAGAAACAATTTTCCATCGAAAGAACAAAAAAGCAAAGCACAATTTTGTAAACTAATTCACATACGTGTCGCCTGTTCAATTGTTATAACAGGAAAAGTGAAAAGTGATATAACCCTAACCTAACCTAAACCTAACCCTAATCCCTAACTTTGAACCTAACCTAACCTAGCTGTTAGCTTGTTTCCTAATAGGAACAAGGTTCCAACGAAAGAACATAAACACAAAGCAATACATTGTAAACTAAATCACATGTGTGCCAATAGCTCAATTAGGAATACAAGAAAACTGAAAGAGATATAACACACTGTACAGCACAGGAAAAAGTTTGAGCGAAAGAACAGAAAAGCAAAGCACTAGTTTTGAACCGAGATCACATGTGTGTCGCTCGCTCAATTAGGAATACAGGAGTACTGAAATGTGATATCCGCACTCTATGGCACAGAAACAAGTTTCCATAGAAAGGCGAGAAACACAAAGCAAAACTTTGTAAACTAATTCAAATGCGTGTTGCCTCTTCAATTATTATAACATGAAAAGTAAAAAGTGATATAACCCTAACCCTAACCTAAACCTAACCTAACCACCTACCCCCACCCCCTACCCTAACCGTAACCCCTAACCTATCCTAACGTGCCTAAACCTAAAGCCTAACCTTAACCCTAACGATAAGTTGTTCCTAATAGGAACAAGTTTCCAACAAAAAAGAACATAAGCATAAGCACTGATTTGTAAAGTAAATCACATGTGTTCCTTTCGCTCAATTAGGAATACAGGAAAACTGAAAGGTGATATAAGGCAATGTACAGCATAGGAACAAGTTTGAATGAAATAACAGAAAAGCTCAATTAGGAATACAGGGAAAACTGAAAGTGTTACTTTTGGCACAGAAACAAGTTTCCAAATGGAAATACATGTAAACTAATACACATACATGCTGCCTGCTCAATTATTATAACAGGAAAACTGAAAAGTGATATCTCGTACTGTACAACACAGGAACAAGTTTCAAACTAAAGAACAGAAAAAGCAAAGCACTACTTTTAAATGGAAATACATGTGTGTCTGCTCGCTCAATTAGGAATACAGGAAAACTGAAAGTCTTATCCCAGTACTGTCACGGCAAAGAAACTAGTTTCCATCGAGCGAACAGACAAGCAAAGCACAACTTTGTAAACTAATTCACATACATATATCGCCCGTTCAATTATTATAACAGGAAAACTGATAAGTGATATATCGCACTCTACAGCACAGGAACAAGTTTGAATGAAAGAACAGAAAAGCAAAGCACTACATTTAAGCGGAATCACATGTGTGTCACTCAGTCAATTAGGAAAACAGGAATACTGAAAGTGATATATCCCAGTATATGGCACAGAAACACGTTTCCATCGAAAGAACAGAAGCATAAAGCACAACTTTGTAAACTAATTCACATCACGTGTCGCCTGTTCAATTATTATAACAGGAAAAGTGAAATGTGATATAACCTAACACTAACCCTAAACCTAACCATAACCCCTAACTGAGACCTACCAGAGCCCTAACACTAACAGCACCTAACCCTACCTAACCTAAAGCACTAACCTAACCTAATGCTAACTTGTTCCTAATGAGAACAAGTTTCCATCAAAACGAACAGAAGCATAAAGAAGAACTTTATTAACTAATTCACATAGCTGTAAGCCCTTTCAATTATTATAACAGGAAAACTGAAAGTGATATTACCTAACCTAACCTAAGCCCCTAACCTAAACCTAGCCTAACCTAACCTAACCCCTAACCTAACCTAACCTAACACTACCTATCCTAATCCTAACAGGAACAAGTTTCCATGGAAAGAACATAAAAGCAAAGCAATACTTTGTAAAATAAATCTCATGTGTGCCACTCGTTCAATTAGGAATACAGGAAAACTGAAAGTGATATAACCCCCGTACAGCACAGGAACAAGTTTGAGCGAAAGAACAGAAAAGCAAAGCACTACTTTGTAAACTAATTCACATGTGTGTCGTCAAGCTCGCTCAATTAGGAATACAGGAAAACTGAAAAGCGATATATCGAAATGTATGGCAAAAAAAAGTTTTCATCTAAAGAACAGAAATGCAAAGCACAACTTTGTAAAGTAATTCACATTCGTGTCGCCTGTTCAATTATTATAACAGGAAAACTGAAAAGTGATATAACCTAACCTTAACCCTACACCCTAAATCTAACCTATCCTTAACCCTGGCCCCTAACCTAACCCTAACCCTAGCGCTAACCCTAACCTAACCTAACTTATTTCCTAACAGGAGAAGTTTCCAGCGAAAGAACATAAATGCAAAGCACTGATTTGTAAACTAAATCACATGTGTGCTCCTCACTCAATTAGGAATACAGGAAAACTGAAAAGTGATATAATGCACTGTACAGCACAGGAACAAGTTTGAGCGAAAAGAACAGAAAAGCAAAGCCCTACTTTTAAACGGAATCACATGTGTGTAACTAGCTCAATTAGGAATACAGGAAAACTTAAAAGTGTTATCTACGCAGTGTAAGGCACAGAACCAAATTTCCATAGAAAGAAGAAAGCATAAAGCAAAACTTTGTAAACTAATTCACATATGTGTCGACTGTTCAATTATTATAACAGGAAAACTGAAAAGTGATATATCAGATTGTACAGCACAGGAACAAGATTTCATCGAAAGAACAGAAGCATAAAGCACAACTTTGTATAATAATTCACATACGTGTCGCCTGTTCAATTATTATAACAGGAAAAGTGAAAAGTGATATAACCTAACCCTACGCTAACCCCTACCTAACCCTAACCCTAACCTATCCCTTACCCTACCCTAACCTAACCTAACCCAAACCTAATGCTAACTTGTTCCTAATAGGAACAAGTTTCCAACAAAAAGATCATAAGCATAAAAGCAATACTTTGTAAACTAAATCACATGTGTGTCACTCTCTCAATTAGGAATACAGGAAAACTGGAAAGTGATATATCACACTGTGCAACATAGGAATAAGTTTTGAAAAAGAGCAGAAAAGCAAAGCACTACTTTTAAGCGGAATCACATTTGTGTCGCTCGCTCAATTAGGAATACAGGAAAATTGAAAAAGTGTTATCACGCACTGTAAGGCACAGAAACAAGTTTCCATCGAAAAAACAGAAATGGAAAGTACAACTTTGTAAACTAATTCACATACGTGCTGCCCATTTAATTATTATAAGGCGATAACTGAAAAGCGATATATCGCACTGTACAGTACAGGAACAAGTATTGAGCAAAAGATCAGAAGCATAAAAAACTACTTTGTAAATTAAATCACATGTGTGTCACTCGCTCAATTAGGAATACAGGAAAACTGAAAAGTGATATATCACACTGTACAGAATAGGAACAAGTTTCCAACAGGAGAACAAGCATAAAAGCACTACTTTGTAAACTAATTCACATACGTGTTGCCCGTTCAATTATTATAACAGGAAAACTGAAAAGTGATATATCACACTGTACAGCACACAAACAAGTTTCCATCGAAAGAATAGAAGCATAAAGCATAACTTTGTATACTAATTCACATTAAATGTATCGCCTGTTCAATTATAATAACAGGAAAAATGAAAAGTGATATAACATTAACTCTAAACCTAAGCCCTAACCATAACCTAACCCTCACCTAATCCTAACCCTAACCTAACCTTATCCCTAACCGTAACCCTAACCGTAACCTATGCCTCCGTAACCTAAAATGTTCCTAAAGGAAGAAGTTTCCAGCGAAGAACATAAACACAAAGCATAACTTTGTAAACTAAATCACATGTGTGCCACACTAGCTCAATTAGGAATACAGGAAAACTGAAATGTGATATAATGCAAAGTACAGCACAGGACCAAGTTTGAATGAAAGAACAGAAAGAAAAGCCCTAATTTTGCACGGAATCACATGTATGTCACTCACTCAATTAGGAATACATGAAACCTGAAAAGTGTTATCTCAAACTGTACGGCACAGAAATAAGTTTCCATCGAAAGAACAAGCATAAAGCACAACTTTGTAAACTAATTCACATACGTGTCGCCCGTTCAATTTTATAAGAGGAAAACTGAAAAGTGATATATCGCTCTGTACAGCACAGGAACATGTTTCCATCGAAAGAACAGAAGCGAAAAGGACAACTTTGTAAACTAATTCACATCACGTGATGCCCGTTCAATTATTGTAACAGGAAAACTGAAAAGTGATATATCGAACTGCACAGCACAGAAACAATTTTCCATCAAAAAGAACAGAAACAAAAGCACAACTTTGTAAACTAATTCACATACGTGTCGCCCATTCTATTATTATGACAGGAAAACTGAAATGTGATACATCACACTGTACAGCACAGAAACAGGTTTCCAGCAGAAGAACAAATACAAAGCATACTTTGTATACTAATTCAAATACCTGTCACCCGTTCAATTATTATAATAGGAAAAATGAAAAGTGATATAACACTAACCTAACCGTGGCCCTAACCTAACCTAACCTAACCTAACCTGACCCTAACCCCTTACCTAGCCCCTTTGTAACAATAACCCTAACCTAGCCCTCTAAACCTAACCTAACCTAACCTAACAATAGCAGTCCTAACAGGAACAAGTTTCCAGCGAAAAGAACATAAACACAAAGCACTACTTTGTAAACTAAATCACATGTGCCACTCGCTCAATTAGGAATACAGGAAAACTGAAAAGTGATATAATGCACTGTACAACAAAGTAACAAGTTTGAGCGAAAGAACAGAAAAGCAAAGCCCTACTTTTTACGGAATCACATGTGTGTCACTTGCTCAATTAGGAATACAGGAAAACTGAAAGTGTTATCTCGAACTGTACCGCACAGAAACAAGTTACCATAGAAAGAACAGAAACAAAAACACAACTTTGTTAACTAATTCACATACATGTAAGCCCGTTTAATTTTTATAACAGGAAAACTGAAAAGTGATATATTAAACTGTAGAGCACAGGAACAAGTTTAGATAGTAAGAACAGAAACACAAAGCAAAACTTTGTAAACTAATTCAAATACGTGTTGCCCGATCAATTATTATAACAGGAAAACTGAAAAGTGATATCTGCACTCACGGGACAGAAACAAGTTTCCATCGAAAGAACAAAAAGCAAAGCACAACTTTGTAAACTAATTCACATACGTGTCGCCTGTTCAATTGTTATAACAGGAAAAGTGAAAAGTGATATAACCCTAACATTGACCCCTTACCTATACCTTACCCTACCTAACCCTAACCTAAACCTAATCCTAACCTAACCTAACAGTGCTACCTTGTTCCTAATAGGAACAAGTTTCCAACGAAAGAACATAAACTCAAAGCAATACTTTGAAAACTAAATCACATGTGTGTCACTCGCTCAATTAGGAATATCGGAAAACTGGAAAGTGATATATCGCACTGTGCAACATAGGAATAAGTTATGAACGAAAGAACAGAAAAGCAAAGCACTACTTTTAAATGGAATCACATGTGTGTCAGCTTGCTCAATTAGGAATAGAGGAAAACTGAAAAGTGTCATTTCGCACTGTAAGACACAGAAACAAGTTTCCATCGAAAGAAAAAATACGCAAAGCACAACTTTGTAAACAAATTCTCATACGTGTTGCCCATTCAATTATTATAAGGGGAAAACTGAAAAGAGATATATCACACTATACAGCACAGAAACAGGTTTCCAACAGAAGAACCCGAAGCATAAAATACTACTTTTTAAACTATATCACATGTGTGTCTCGCTCGCTCACTTAGGTATACAAGAAAGCGGAAAAGCGATATATCGAAATGTAGGGCAAAGAAACAAGTTTCCATTGAATGAACAGAAGCATAAAAGCACAACTTTTTAAACTAATTCACATTCGTGTTGCCTGTTCAATTATTATAACAGGAAAACTGAAAGTGATATAACCCCAACCATAATCCTGGGCACCTAACCCTTACCTAACCTAACACTAACCCCAGCCCTAGCGCCTAACCTAACCTAACCCTACCTAACCTAAACCTAACCTAACTTGTTTCCTAGCGAGACAAGTTTCCAGCGAAAGAACATAAGCATAAAAGCACTGCTTGTAAACTAAATCACATGTGTGCCACTAGCCCAATTAGGAATACAGGAAAACTGAAAAGTGATATAGCACTGCTGTACAACACAGGAACAAGTTTGAGCGAAAGAACAGAAAAGCAAAGCACTACTTTTAAATGTAAATTACATGTGTGTTGCTCGCTCAATTTCTGAATACAGGAAAACTGAAAAGTGTTATCTCGCACTGTACAGCAAAGAAACTAGTTTCCATCGAGGCGAACATAAGCATAAAGCACAACTTTGAAAACTAATTCACATACATGTAAGCCCGTTCAATTATTATAACAGGAAAACTGAAAAGTGATATATCGAAACTGTAAGGCAAAGAAACAAGTTTTCTTGAAAGAACAGAAAGCAAAAGCACAACTTTGTAAACTAATTCACATCGTGTCACCTGTTCAATTATTATAACAGGAAAACTGAAAAGTGATATAACCTAACACTAACCTAACCCTAACCAACCCCTAACCTAATCCTAAGCCCTAACTCTAACCCTAACCCTAAACCTGGCCCTACCTAACCTAATCCTGGCTGTAACAACACTATCCTAACCTAACCCTAACCCTTACCTAACCTAATCCAGCCCCCTAACCTGACCTACGCTATCCCTAACCCTACCTAGCCTAACCTGACTTGTTCCTAACAGGAACTAGTTTCCAAAGAAAGAACATAAGCGCCAAAGCACTACTTTGTAAACTAAAATCACATGTGTGTCGCTTTCGCTCAATTAGGAATACAGGAAAACTGAAAGTGTGATATAGCGAAAATGCGGCAAAGAAACAAGTTTCCATCGAAGAACAGAAGCATAAAGCATAACTTTGTAAAATCATTCAAATACGTGTGGCCTGTTCAATTATTTAACAGGAAAACTGAAAAGTGATATATCACACTGTACAGCATAGAAACAAGTTTCCAAAGAAGAACAGAAATGCAAAGCACTACTTTGTAAACTACATCACATGTGTATTGCTCTATAAATTAGTAATACATGAAAACTGTAAACTTTGTAAACTAATTAACATACATGTCACCTGTTCAATTATTGTAACAGGAAAACTGAAAAGTGATATACCCTAACCTAACCTAACCCTAACCTAACCTAACAGTAACCCTAACTTGTTCCTAACAGGAACATGTTTCCAAGGAAAGACCATAAATGCAAAGCACTACTTTGTAAACTAAATCACATGTGTGTCACTCGCTAAATTAGAAATACAGGAAAACTGAAAAGTGATATAAGCCTAACCCTAACCCTAACCCTAAGCCCCTAACCCTAACCTAACCTAACCCTAAGCCCTAACTCCAGTTGGTCCAGCCCCATTTGTTGAAGATGCTGTCTTTTTTCCATTGAATGGATTTGGCTTCTTTGTCAAATATCGAGTAATCATAGGTGTGTGGATCTATTTCTGTGTCTTCTATGCGGTTCCATTGATCCTCCTTTCTGTTTCTATGCCAATACCATGCAGTTTTTATTACTGTTGCCCTGTAGTACAGCTTGAGATCATGAATGGTGATACCTCCAGATGATCTGCTGTTGTACAGGATCGTTTTGGAGATTCTGGGTTTTTTGTTTCTCCATATGAAGCTGAGAATCTTTTTTTCGAGGTCTGTAAAGAATGGAGTTGGTATTTTGATGGGAATTACATTGAATCTGTGGGTGCTTTTGGCAGTATGGCCGTTTTCACAATGTTAATCCTACCAATCCATGAGCAACAGGGAGATCTTTCCATCTTCTGATATCTTCATCGATTTCTTTCTTCAGAGACTTGAAGTTTTTCTCAAACAGATCTTTCACTTGCTTGGTTAGAGTCACACCAAGGTACTTTATGTTATTAGTGGCTGTGCTGCTGTCACTGCCAGGTTCTGAGTCTTGCTGCAGCTGGAGATTTCAGGGTGGTCACTACAGCAGGGATGGTGTAATTCGCTCAATTAGGAATACAGGAAAACTGAAAAGTGATATATTGAACTGTACAGCACAGGAACAAGTTTAGATCTAAAGAACAGAAAAACAAATCACTACGTTTAAACGGAATCACATGTGTGTCGCTCACTCAATTATTAATACAGGAAAACTGAAAAGTGATATAAGCCTAACCTAACCCTAACCTAACACCCTAACCGAAGCGCCTAACCTAACCTAACAATAACCTAACCCTACCCTATCCCTAACCTAACCCTAACCGTAACATTAACCTAATTTGTTCCTAAACCTAACAGGAACAACTTTTCCAAAGTAAGAACATAAGCATAAAGCACTACTTTTGTAAACTAAGTCATATGTGTGTCACTCACTCAATTAGGAATACAGGAAAACTGAAAAGTGATATATCGCACTGTACAGCACAGAAACAAGTTTAGAGCGAAAGAACAGAAAAACAAATCACTACTTTTAAGCGGAATCACATGTGTGTTGCTCGCTCAAATATTAATACAGGAACACTGAATAGTGATATATCGCACTGTACAGCACAGAAACAAGTTTCCATCGAGAAAGAACAGAAAGGCAAAGCATAACTTGGTATACTAATTAACATCGTGTCGCCCGTTCAATTATTATAACAGGAAAACTGAAAGCGTGATATATCGCACTGTACAGCACAGGAACAAGATTGAACTAAAGAACAGACAGAAAGGAAAACACTACTTTGTAAACTAAATCACATGTCAAAGCTCGAACAATTAGGAAGACATGGAAACTGATAAGTGATATATACGCGGTGTATGGCACAGAAACAAGTTTCAAAGGCGAACAAGCATAAAGCACTACTTTGAAAACTAAATCATATGTGGGTCACTCGCTAAATTAGGAATACAGGAAAACTGAAAAGTGATATATCGCACTGTAAAGCACAGGAACAAGTTTGAAAAAAAAAAAAAGAAAAAGCAAAGCACTACTTTTAACTGGCATCAATTTGTGTTGCTCGCTCAATCAGGAATACAAGAAAACTGAAAAGTGATATATCAGATTATGCGGCACAGAAACAAATTTTCATCGAGAAAAGAAAAGCAGCAAAAGCACAACTTTGTAAAGTAATACACATTCGTGTCGCCATTTCAATTATTATAACAGGAAAACTGAAAAGTGATATAACCCTAGCCTAACTCTAACCCTAACCCTAAACCCTATCCTAACCTATCCTTAACCTAACCCTAACCTAATCCCTAACCTACCTAACCCTTACTTGTTCCTAACAGGAACAAGTTTCCAACGAAAAGAACATAAGCATAAAGCACTACTTTATAAACTAAATCACATGTGTGTCGCTCGCTCAATTAGGAATACAGGAAAACTGAAATGTGATACATCGCAGTGTATAGAACAAGTACAAGTTTCCAACAGAAAGAACAGAAAAGCAAAGCACTACTTTTAAGCGGAATCACATGGGTGTAAACACTCAATTAGGAATAAGGATAACTCAAAGTGTTATCTCACACTGTATGGCACAGAAGCAAGTTTTCATCGAAAGAACAGAAAAGCAAAGCACAACTTTGTAAACTAATTCACATATGTGTAAGCCAGTTCAATTATTATAACAGGAAAACTGAAAAGTGATATCTTGAACTGTACAGCACAGGAACAAGATTCAACAGAAGAACAAGCATAAACCACTACTTTGTAAACTAAATCACATGTGTGGCGCTTGCTCAATTAGGAATACAGGAAAACTGAAAAGTGATATATTGAATGGCAAAAAAACAAGTTTTCAACGAGAAGAACAGAAACACAAGGACAACATTGTAAACTAATTCACATATGTGTCGCCTTTCCATTATTGTAACAGGAAAACTGAAAAGTGATATAACCCTAGCCCCTAACCCTAGCGCTAACCCTACCCTACCTAGCCTAACCCTAACCTGACCTAACCCTAGCCTAACCCTAGCTGTAACAATAACCCCTAACCCTGGCCCTCTAAGCCTAACCTAAAGCCTAACACTAACCCTAACCCCTAACCTAACCTAACCTAACCTAACCTAAGCCTAAACCTAAACCTAACCTAACTTGTTCCTAACAGGAACAAGTTTTCAACAAAAAGAACATAAATCACATGTGTCTCTGGTCAATTAGGAATACAGGAAAACTGAAAAGTGATATATCGCACTGTACTGCAGAGAAACAAGTTTCCAACTGAAGAACAGAAGCATAAAGCTCTACTTTGTAAACTAAATCAAATGTGGGTGGCTTGCTCAATTAGGAATACAGGAAAACTGAAAAGTGATATCGGCACTCTACATCACAGGAACAAGTTTCCAACATAAGAACAGGAAAGCAAAGCACTACTTTTTAAAGGGAATCACACATGTGTGTCGCTCTCTCAATTAGGAATACAGGAAAACTGAAAAGTGTTATCTCCCACTGTATGGCACAGAAACAAGTTTCCATCGAAAGAACAGAATCTCAAAGCACAACTTTGTAAAGTAATTCACATATGTGTCACCTGTTCAATTACTATAAAAGGAAAACTCAAAGGTGATATATCGCACTGTACAGCACAGAAACAAGTTTCCAACTGAAGAACAAGCATAGAAAGCTCTACTTTGTAAACTAAATAAAATGTGTGTGGCTTGCTCAATTGGGAATACAGGAAAACTGAAAGTGATATAACCATAGCCTAACTCTAACCCTAGCAGCTAAAGCTCCTGTCCTAACCCTATCCTAACCCTGGCCTAGCCTAGCCCTAATCCTATCTTAGCCTAACCTAACCTAACCCTACCTAAGCCTAATCATAGCCTGGCCTAGCCCTGCCTAGCGCCTGGCCTGGCCTAACCTAACCTGGCTGTCCTAGCCCTAGCCTAACCCACAAGCCCTGCCTGGCCTGGCCCCCCTAACCTAACCTAACCAGCCCTAGCCCTAGCCTAACCTGGCCTAAGCCTAGCCTAGCCTAGCCTAACCTAGCCCTAACCTAACCTTGAAAACCTAACCTAGCCTAACCTAACCCATACTTGTTCCTAAGAGGAACAAGTTTCCAACAAAAAGAACATAAGCATAAAGCACTACTTTATGAACTAAATCACATGTGTGTCGCTCGCTCAATTAGGAATACAGGAAAACTGAAATGTGATACATCGCGCTGTATAGAACAGGTACAAGTTTCCAGCGAAAGAACAGAAAAGCAAAGCACTACTTTTAAGCGGAATCACATGGGTGTCGCTCACTCAATTAGGAATACAGGAAAACTAAAAATTCTATCTACTGTATGGCACAGAAACAAGTTTCCATGAGAAAGAACAGAAATGCAAATCACAACTTTGTAAACTAAGTCACATATGTGTCACCTGTTCAATTATTATAACAGGAAAACTGAAAGTGATATAACCTAAACCTAACCTAAGCCCTAACCGTAACCTAAGCGTAACCCTAACCTAACCTAACCCTACCTAACCTAACCCTCCCTACCCCCCTAGCCTAACCTAACCCTAACCCTACCTAACCTAACCTAACCTAACCTAACCTAACTCCTAACAGGAACAAGTTTCCAACAAAGAACATAAGCGCCAAAGCACTACTTTGTAAACTAAATCACATGTGTGTGTTGCTCGCTCAATTAGGAATACAGGAAAACTGAAAGTGATATCTTGCAGTGTAGCACACAGAAACAAGTTTCCAACGAAGAAGAGAAATGTAAAGTACGATTTTGTAAACTAAATAACATGAGTGTTGCCCGTTCATTTAGGAATACAGGAAAACTGAAAAGTGATATATCCCACTGTAGAAAACAGAAATATGTTTCCACCAAAAGAATAGAAAAGAAAGTAACAACTTTGTAAACTAAATCACATTTGAGTTGCTCGTTCAATTAGGAATACAGGAAAACTGAAAAGTGATATCTCCCACTTTAGAGCACAGAAAGAAGTTCCCAATGAAAGAACATAAACACAAAGCAGAGCTTTGGAAAAATAAATCAAATCTGTGTCATCCGCTCAATTAGGAATACAGGAAAACTGAAAAGTAATATCTTGCACTGTACCTCACAAAAACAATTTTCCAACGAAAGAAGAGAAATGTAAAGTACAAATTTGTAAACTAAGTAACATGTGTGTTGCCCGCTCAATTAGGATAACAGGAAAACTGAAAAGTGATATCTGGCACTGTACCTCACAAAAACAAGTTTCCAATGAAAGAACAGAAATGTAAAGCACAACTTTGAAATCTAAGTAAGATGTTTATAGCCCTTTCAATTAGGAATACAGGAAAAATGAAAAGTGATATCTCCCATTTTAAAGCACAGAAAGAAGTTTCCAATAAAAGAACAGAAACGAAAAGCACAACTTTGGAAACTAAATCACATGTGTGTCGCACTTTCAAATAGGAATACAGGAAAACTGAAAAGTGATATCTTGCACTGTAGTTCACAGAAAAAAGTTTCCACCAAAACAATAGAAAGGAAAGTAACAACTTTGTGAACTAAATCACATTTTTGTCGCCCGTTCAATTAGGAATACAGGAAAACTGAAAAGTGATATCTACCACTTTAGAGCACAGAAAGAAGTTTACAATGAAAGAACATAAACGCAAAGCACAACTTTGGAAACTAAATCACATTTGTGTCGCCCGCTCAATTAGGAATACAGGAAAACTTAAAAGTGATATCTCCCACTTTCGAGCACAGAAAGAAGTTCCCAATGAAAGAACATAAACACAGAGCAGAGCTTTGGAAAATAAATCACATCTGTGTCGCCCGTTCAATTAGGTATACAGGAAAACTGAAAAGTGATATCTGGCACTGTACCCCACAGAAACAAGTTTCCAATGAAAGAACAGAAATGTAAAGCACAACTTTGCAATCTAAGTAAGATGTGTATAGCCCTCTCAATTAGGAATACAGGAAAACTGAAAAGTGATATCTCAGTTGAGAGCACAGAAACAAGTTTCCAACAAAATAATAGAAAGGCAAATCACAACTTTGTAAACTAAATCACATGTGTGTCACCCTTTCAATTAAGATTACAGGAAAACTGAAAAGTGATATCTCACACTGTACCTCACAAAAATCAGATTCAACGAAAGAACAGAAATGTAAAGCACAACTTTGTAAAGTCAGTAACATGTGTGTTGCCTGCACAATTAGGAATACAGAAAAACTGAAAAGTGATATCTCCCACTGTAGTGCACAGAAACAAGTTTCCAACGAAGAAGACAAAAAGCAAAGCACTACTTTTAAGCGGAATCACATGTGTGTCGCTCGCTCAATTAGGAATACAGGAAAACTGAAAAGTGTTACCTCGCACTGTAGGGCACAGAAACAAGTTTCCATCGAGAAAGAACAAGCATAAACACAGCGTTGAAAACTAATTCATATCGTGATGCCTGTTCAATTATTATAACAGGAAAACTGAAGGTGATATAAACCTAGCCTAACCTAGCCCTGTAGCCTAGCCTAACCTAACACTAACCTAACCCTAGCCTAACCTAACCTAACCTAACTAACCTAACCTAACCATAGCACTAACCTAACCTAACCTAACCTAACCCTAACCTAATCCTAACCTAACCTAACTTGTTTCCTAACAGCGAGAAGAACATAAGCGAAAAGCACTACTTTGTAAACTAAATCATATATGTGTCACTCGCTCAATTAGGAATACAGGAAAACTGAAAAGTGGTATAAGCACTCTAAAGCACAGGAATAAGTTTGAGCAGAAAGAACAAAAAAGCAAAGCTCAAATTTGTAAACTAATGCACATATGTGTCCCCGGATCAATTATTATAACAGGAAAACTGAAAAGTGATATAACCTAACCCAAACCCCGTAAAGCCTAACCCTAGCAGTAACCTTAACCCTAACACTAACCTAACCTAACTCTAACCCTACCTAACTCTAACCTAAACCTAACCCGAACCTAATCCTAACTTGTTCCTAACAGGAACAAGTTTCCAAAAAAGAACATAAGCATAAAGCCACGACTTTGTAAACTAAATCACATGTTTGTGGCTCGCTCAGTTAGGAACACAGGAAAACTGAAAAGTGATATATCGCATTGTACAGCACAGGAACAACTTTCGAATGAAAGAACAGAGAAGCAAAGCACTACTTTGTACACTAAATCACATGTGTGTCACTCGCACAATTATTAATACAGGAAAACTGAAAAGTGATATATCGCACCATACAGCACAGGAACAAGTTTCCAACAAAAGAACAGAAAAGCAAGGCACTACTTTTAAATGGAATCACATGTGTGTCGCTCGCTCAATTAGGAATACAGGAAAACTGAAAAGTGTTATCTCGCACTGTACAGCACAGAAACAACTTGCCTTTGAACGAACAGAAAGGCAAAGCACAACTTTGTAAACTAATTCACATATGTGTTGCCCTTTCAATTATTATAACAGAAAAACTAAAAAGTGATATATAACAATGTATGGCAGAGAAACAAGTTTCCAACAGAAGAACAGGAAAGCAAAGCCACGACTTTTAAAGCGGAATCACATGTGTGTTGCTCGCTCAATTAGTAACACAGGAAAACTGAAAAGTGTTATCTACTTGCTGTATGGCAAAGAAACAAGTTTCCATCGAAGGAACAGAAACACAAAGCACAACTTTGTAAACTAATTCATATATGTGTCACTTGTTCAATTAGTATAACAGAAAAACTGAAGTGATATAAACCTATCCCTAACCTTAACCCTAACCCGTAACCCTAACCTAACTGTAACACTAACCATAAACCCTTAACCTAACCGTAACCATAACCTAACCTAACCCTACCCTAACCTAACCTAAATGTAACCCTCATCCTAACCCTAACATTGTCCTAACAGAGACAAGTTTCCAGCAAAGAACATAAACACAAAGCACTACTTTGTAAACTAAATCACATGTGTGTCACTCGCTCATTTAGGAATGAGGAAAACTGTAAAGTGATATAGCGCACTGTACAGCACAGGATCAAGTTTTGAGCGAAAGAACAGAAAAGCAAAGCACTACTTTTAAATGGAATCACATGTGTGTCGCTTGCTCAATTAGGAATACAGGAAAACTGAAAAGTGTTATCTCGCACTGTATGGCACAGAAACAAGTTTCCATCGAAGGAGCAGAAACACAAAGCACAACTTTGTAAAATAAATCTCATGTGTCGCTAGCTCAATTAGGAATACAGGAAAACTGAAAAGTGATATATTGAACTGTATGGAAATGAAACAAGTTTTCATCGGAAAGAACAGAAACACAAAGCACAACTTTATAAACTAATTTACAATTCGCCTTTTCAATTATTGTAACAGGAAAACTGAAAAGTGATATAACCCTAACCTAACCATAAAACTAAGTTCTAAGCGCTAACTCTAACCTAAACCTAAACCCCTATCCTAACCCTATCCTTAACCTAACCCTAACCCCTAACCTAACACCAACAGTTTTTCCTCTAAAGCCTATTGAAGCATAAGCCTAAACCTAACCCTAACCTAACCTAAACGTTAGCCTAACCTAACCTAACCCTAAGCCTAACCTCAGCCCTAACCCTTCTTGGTCCTAACATTAACAAGTTTCCAAAGAAGGACATAAACACAAAGCACTACTTTGTAAACTGAATCACATAATTGTCAATCGCTCAGTTAGGAATACAGGAAAACATAACTGTGATATAATAACACACTGTACAGCACAGGAACAAGTTTCCAACAGAAGAACAGAAAGCGTTATAAGCACTGCTTTGTAAAATAAATTACATGTGTGTGGCCCTCGCTCAATTAGGAATACAGGAAAACTGAAGAGTGTTTTCATCAATAGTACAGAAACACAAAGCCTAAGCCAGTAAAACTATTTCACATAAGTGTCCCTAAGCACAGGAAAAATGAAAGTGATATAACCCTAACTAACCTAAGCGTAACAATAACCTAACCTGACACAAAACCTAAACCTAACCTAACCTAACCTAACCTAACCTCCCCCCTAAATTGTTCCTAACTGGAACAAGTTTCCAACTAAAGAACATAAGCATAAGCACTAATTTGTAAACTAAATCTCATGTGGGCCACTCTCTCAATTAGGAATACAGTAAAACTGAAAAGTGATATATCTAAACTGTACAGCAAAGGACAAGTTTCTAACAAAAAAACAGAAAAGCAAAGCACTACTTTTACCGGAATCACATGTGGGTCGCTTGCTCAATTAGAAATACAGGAAACTTGAAGTCAGTGTTATCTCACATTTTTCCACCCTGCAAATCTGTCTAACTTGTTCCTAACAGGTTGTTCCTCGTTTGCTAAGAAATTAGGCGACACATGTGATTGAGTGGCCATTGTAGTGCTAAATTCTACCGAGTTCTGTTCTTCTGTTAACCAAACTTGTTCATCATGGATTGCTGCAGTGTGATATATCACTTCTGAGTTTTTCCTGTTATAATAATTGAACAGGCAGGCGTTGTGAATTAGTTTACAAAGTTGTTTGCCTGTGTTTCTATTCTTCGATTAAAGTCTCACAACAGTGTGATGCAGCCATGATCATTCAGGCCTTCACAGCCATTTTCCCTGGATTTCTCCCCAAGCAATGGTTGGCTACATAAAAGCGTTAAAATGTTGCACTCTGTTCTTTATTTGACACTTGTTCCTTTGCTGGTCAGTGCGCGTTATATCTCTTTCAATTTTACATATTCTGATTGCATTGGGAAAGTGCCCCATGTGATTTAGTTTCTGACAAAAAACTTTAAAGTGGGTCTGATGCTCTTTAAGTGGATGACACCTAAATGAACATAACCTAAAAGTCCCAATTTATTTAAACCTCAGAGAACCTAACCTCTACTCTAACCTAACCTAAATCAAAAAGGGGAACCTAAGCTGCGGAACTAACCTAAAACCTAACCTAATTTGTTCCTAACAGGAACAAGTTTCCAACAAAAGAACATTGGCTAAGCACTGACTTTCTAAACTGCTTCACATGTATGTGGATCTATCTCAATTAGGAATGACAGGAAAACTGGGCTGTGATATAATGCACTGTTTAAGCTGGAACAAGTTTCCCCAGAAGGTCAGATGCATTGTTCACAAGTTCTAAATAAATTTCATTGAAAAAAAAAAAAAAATTATGACTTTGGGTATTAAAACTAAAAAAATAAATGAATAAAAAATTTTAAAAATAAAAAAAAAAAAAAACCTGATATAGCTACTGTAAAACTAAGGAACAAGATTTTAAACCGAAAGAACCTAACCTAAGCACTACTTTAAAGGAATCACCCTGTCATTAACCTCACCTTAGGAATACTAACCTAACCTTATCTAATTTGTTCCTAACAGGAACAAGTTTCCAACAAAAAAGAACATAAGCATAAAGCACTACTTTGTAAACTAAATCACATGTGTTGCCCTCGTTCAATTATTATAACAGGAAAACTGAAAAGTGATATAATGCACTGTACAGCAAAGGAACAAGTTTCCAGCGAAAGAACAGAAAAGCAAAGCACTACATTTGCAAACTAATCACATGTGTGCCGCTCGTTCAATAGGAATAACAGGAAAAGTGAAAGTGTTATCTCACACTGTACAGCACAGAAACAAGTTTCCATCAGAAGAACAGAAGCATAAAGCACAACTTTGTAAACTAATTCACATCATTATTAGCCTGTTCAATTATTATAACAGGAAAACTGAAAGTGATAAATCCCTATACAGCACAGAAACAAGTTTCCAACAGAAAGAACAGAAGCATAAAGCACTACTTCCTAAACTAAATCACATGACCCTAAGCTCACTCAATTACCAATACGAGGAAACTGAAAGTGATAAATCAAAATGTTTGGCAAAAGAAACAAATTTTCATCGAAGAAAGAACAAGCATACAGCACAGCGTTGTAAACTAATTTTAACATTCATGTGTGCCTCTTCGCTCAATTATAACAGGAAAACTGAAAAGTGATATAACCCTAAGCTAAGGAACAAACCCCTAACAAAAAAACCTAACCTAGCAAAGCACTACTTTTAAGCCTAATCCCTCACCCTCACCTAGCCTAGGAATACTGGAAAGCCTAGCCTTATCTAACCTAAGCCTAACCCTAACCCTAACCTCTTCTTCCTAACAGGAACAAGTTTCCAAGGAAAGAACATAAGCGCAAAGCACTACATTGAAAACTAAATCACATGTGTGCCACTCTCTCAATTAGGAATACAGTAAAACTGAAAGAGATATAACGCTCACTGTACAGCACAGGGAACAAGTTTGAATGAAAGAACAGAAAAGCAAGCACTACAAATTTTTAAGCGGAATCACATGTGTGTCGCTACGCCCAATTAGGAATACAGGAAAACTGAAAGTGTTATCTCGCTCTTTATGGCACAGAAACAAGTTTCCATGGAAAGAACAGAAAGGCAAAGCACAACTTTTAAACTAATTCACATTCGTGTCGCCTGTTCAATAATTATAAGAAAAACTGAAAAAGTGATAAAGAGCCCTAATTAAACCCTCAGCCTATTCCTAACCCTAACGGGTCTGAGCCCCTAACCTAACCTAATCCTAACCTACCTAACCATAACCTAACCCTTCGTCTCTAACCTAACCTAACCTAACCTAAAAAGTTTCCAATGAAAGAACATAAACACAAAGCACTACTTTGTTAAGGCTAAATCACATGTATGTGCCACTCCCTCAATTAGGAATACAGGAAAACTTAAAGTGATATATCTTCCCACTGTACATCACAGGAACAACTCAGAGGGGATTGAAAGAACTGGAGGCAAATAAATGATACTTTAAAGCGGAATCACATGTGTGTCAATGAAACAATTTGGAAATCACAGCAAAAGTGAAAAGTGTTATCTCAACTTTATCTGAACGAAACAAGTTTCCATCTAAAAAAGTAAATGCACTAGCAACTTTGTAAACTAATTGACATCGTGTTGCCCGTTCATTTATTATAACATGAAAATTGAAAGTGATATCATGGAACTGTACAGCACAGGAACAAGTTTCCATCAGAAGAACAGAAACACACAGCACAACTTTGTAAAATACATAATATATGTATTTGCCATTTCAATTATTATAACAGGAAAACTGAAAAGTGATATATCATTCTGTACAGCACAGAAACAAGTTTCCAACATGGAAAGAACAAGCATAAGCTCATCTTTGTAAACTAAATCACATGTTTGTTGATCATTCAATTAGAATACTTTGGAACCTGAAGCGAAAATGAAATCTACAGCAGGCCCTAACTAGTTTTTGAGTAAGAACTAAGAACCACACAGCCCCACCTTTTAAACAAATTCAAAGGAATTAAACATTCTGATGCCTGTTCATGTTATTATAACAGGAAAACTGAAAGTGATATAACCTAACACTAACCTAAACCTAACAAAAAACCTAACCTAACTCTTGCCTACCTAATCCCTCACCCTAACCCTAACCTAACCTAACTGTTTGTTTCCTAACGGAACAATTTTCCAACAAGATGGAAAGAACATAAGCGCAAAGCACTACTTTTGTAAAATAAATCACATGTGTGCCACAGCTCAATTAGGAAAGAGAAAACTTAAAAAGTGATATAATGCACTGTACATGTACAGGAACAAATTTCAAACAAAAGAACAGAAAAGCTAAGCAGTAAGTTCAAGCGAAATCCCATGTGGCTGGATTTCCCCAGTAGGAATACAGGAAAACTGAAAGTGTTATCTAGCACTGTAAGGCAAAACTAGTTTCCAAAAAACGAACAAGCATAAAAACAGCTTTTTAAACTAATTCACATACATTGAAGCCCGTTCAATTAGTATAACAGGAAAAATGAAAATGATATATCACACTGTAGAGCACAGAATCAAGTTTCCAACAGTAGAACAAAAGCGCTAAAGCACTACTTTTAAACTAAATCCTATGTGTATTATTAAACTCCAATTAGGAATACAGGAAAACTGAAAAGCGATATATCTCAAATGAGCGGCAAAGAAACAAGTTTTCATCAGAAAGAACAGAAAAGCAAAGCTGGCTTTGTAAACTAATTCATATTAGTGACCTGTTCAATTATTATAACAGGAAAACTGAAAGTGATAACTCTACATCCTAACCTGCTAACTCTAGCCTAACACTAACTCTGTCCTAACCTAATTCCCTAACCTAACCTAACCTACCCTAACCTAACCCTCAAACTAACCTAACCCACCTAACCTAACAGCACCTAAACTTCTTGTTCAAGCAAGAAAGAACATAAGCTTAAAGCACTACACTCTAAACAAATCACATGTGTGCCTCGCCCAATTAGAATTCAGGAAAACTGAAAGAGATATAACCACTGTACACTTTGGGAACAATTTGAGCGAAAGAACAGAAAAGTAAAAGCACTACTTTTAAACAGAATCACATGTGTGTTGCTCAAGCTAAATTAGGATTACAGGAAAACTGAAAGTGTTATCTTGCATTTAAGGCACAGAAACAAGTTTCCATCGAAGAACAGAAACCCAAAGCATAACTTTGTAAACTAATTACATATCGTGCCGCCCGTTCAATTATTATAACAGGAAAACTGAAAAGTGATATATCCCGAACTATACAGCACAGGAACAAGTTTCCATAAAAAAAAAGTACATAAAAGCAAACTTTTAAACTACTTCACATACGTGTCACCCACTCAATTATAATAAAGGAAAACTGAAAAGTAATATATCACACTGTACAGCACACTTCACCAAACAATTTTTTCAATAGAAGAACAGAAGCATAAAGCCCTACTTTGTAAACTAATTCACATTCGTGTTGCCTGTTCAATTACTATAACAGGAAAACTGAAAAGTGATATATTGAACTGTACAGCAGAGGAACCTACTTTCAAACAAAAAACAGAAAGGAAAAGAACAACTTTGTGAACTAATTAACATGCGTCGCGGTTCAATTATTATAACAGGAAAACTGAAAAGTGATATATCACACTGTACAGCACAGAAAAATTTTCCAACAGAAGAACAGAAGCGCACAGCACAGCTTTGTAAACTAATTCACATTCTTTCTCTGTTCAATTATTATAACAGGAAAGCGGAAAAGTGATATACTCATCACCTAGCCCTAAGCCCCTAACCTAACCTAACCCTCACCTTTTCCTAACTCCTAACCCTAACCCGTAATCCTAACTCTGCTTGTTCCTAAAAGGAACAGTTTCGAACAAAAGAACTAAGGCACTACTTTTAAGTGGAATCACATGTGGCTCGCTCAATTAGGAATACAGGAAAACTGGCGATATCAAAATGAGCGGCAAAAACAAG
>JAEOAE010002603.1:0-22590 GCA_036365155.1 Meriones psammophilus
GAGTCTCTGAGACAATGGTCAGGTTAGGGTCCAGGCAACGGGTTTTACAGTCCCAATTCTGGGCATTCTCAATGTGGTCAAATATCGTCCAACAGAGCCTGATATTCTTCTTCTGTGAGAGGAGCCTCAAGTGTTGGTTCGATCTGCTCCCATGGTACATCTGGGTCCAGAGTGGCTGGTCCCTGTTCCTCTTCCACTGTTCTCACCTGTTGCTCCAGGAAGAGCTGGACAGGGCAGGAGTCGCTGGATTCTGGGTAGGCCTCTGTGAAGAAGGTGAGCTCGGGTCTTGACATCAACACTTCTGCACACTGGCCTCTTGCAGAACCCGGTGTCAACAAGCTGTCCCGGGAAGCCTCCTCCTCAATGCAACACGATGCTCCAGGAGCCCTTTCCGCGCCAGGAGAGGCAGGCAGGTCCTCACCTTTAGCTGTGCTCCCTCCAGCGTGGCCTTTCTGGCTGGCCTTTCTGTTCTGGAACCATATGTGGATGGTGTCCTCAGGCAAACCTGTGCTCAGTGCCAGTTGCACCCTCGTGGCATAGTCTGGAGATGGAGAGATCTCAAAAGCTTGCACTAGCATGCTGATCTGTGCTGGACTAAGCCGCGTTCGAGGCCTTCTCTGTTCTGAGGGAGGACCTCTTGCTTGTTGGACCCTGGCGACCAGCTTTTCAGGAGGCTGTTGGGAGGCTTCATGGCTGGAGCCTGCGGTGGTCTGCTTTGAGGTCTTCCTCGACATGCCAGTTCTAGTTCTGCGGTTTTGAAACCACACGCGGATGGAGGACTCTGGAAATCCAAATTCCCTGGCCAGTTCCTGCCTGTTCCTGAAGCTCGGGTAAGGTGTCTTGGCAAAAACTGAGAGCAAGACCTCCTTCTGCTTGGCCTGCCAAACAGTCTTTTGACGCCGGGATGTCTTTGTCTTACTGCAGCCACCCACATCTGCCTGATCTTCCATCCAGCCGAGGACACTTTGACAGGAGTTCTTCCTCTCCACTGTGTACTCAGAACAACACCCAGGAAAGTGCAGACTATGGCAAATGCATAAAGGGGTCCGCTGCTCACCCTTAAATACTGACCTGAGGCCCCACCCACTCCCTCGAGGCCTCCAATTACAGGCCAAAACGTGGAACGCTCTTCTGCTTCCAAACTGTGAAACCCTTCCTTCCTCCTGCGAATTCTCCCATATCCCACCCTAAAGCAGCCTTTCCAGAAACAGTTGACCTTGCGTTCTACCCAAATTCCACTGCTTAGCTCACAGTACGCACCTGTGTTGGAACACAAGGAGTTTGAGGGGAGAGTCTAAAGCACGGCTTCTGATGATCGGGCAAGGAGAATAGGCATAAGCCAGGAGCAGTCTTTGACTACTTTAACGAGGTCATTCATTCAGCTCTGGCTGATGCCCAAGGAGGAACGTGGCTAGAACAGATCTTGCACTCTGCGTGTGCCGTCTGCCTTAAGTTCCTTTGAGCTCCAGTCTCCCGGTGTATGATTTCAACAGTCTAAATATGGTTAGGACCCTGCAAGTCTAAGCATTTGGGCAAAGAGTAGACTCATCCTGCAGAAAGACTCCTGGAATTATTTCTGAATTTCTCCTTCAGTGGCAGGCCACAGAAGGTGTCAAGTTCGCTCTTGGTTCCTCTGGTTCCACCTATTTAATCCACCATACAATTTGTCCTACTGGAGAAAGTTTACAGATTCCTAGAAACTGTATGAACATTCAGAAGCACACATTGTGGATCCCAAGACTTTTGGGAGAGGATACTGAAGTCATTTCCTTCATTTCAAGGAACAACATTTGTTGCTGCCATTAAATTGGATCTCTGATCATTAGGCAGTGTTTTCCAGAACACACAATTTCCGGTACTGCCAAATGTGCCTGTTGTTCTTCAGGGTGTGGCTTTGCCCTAGATGGAGGAGAAGAGTAACAGCTGAGCAGGTCTAACCCTGCCTTATTTTTGCATCTCCTGATTTACATGTGCCATAATTTTAACTTTTTTCTTGCAGTCCCCATCGACAGTACCTGGGTGTACAATAGATCCTGTAGAAGTTATTCTGCTTCTTCCAGAGATCCTCTTTACCATACCTGAATACACAGGTCCATAAACAGCTGTATTTCCTTTGTGACATAGAACCCTTGCAGATAGGGTCAGAGGTTTATCTGCAGCCAGATGAAAAGCTGTGCTAATGCATCCAGTGGTGTGTATCAAATCTGAAATTCTCAGTTTAGATTTTCCTACCTGCCTAGTACCTCATGGCTGCCTGATGGGAGACAGTTCATATTGTTGCATGAGGGGCCTAAGCCTGGCAGGCCCCTCTGTTTGTTTACTGATGGCAAGAGGTTAGCCTGTATGTCCCTCTCGGTGCTAGTGATCCCTAGACCAGTGCTTTCCCTTGCCACAGCTGCCATGAAACCCTGGGGACCTTTGCATTCCCTTGGAGCCAGAATCTGCTTGTTCCTTTCTGTGAATAAAGGGACCACTTGCCTCTGTGTTAACTCACCTCTTATTTTGAGTTCTAGAGATTTTAAACTCTTTTTTTTTTCTAAATGCCTGGATTCACCCAAAATAGTACACTGGATGTTTTGAGAACTGGGAACTCTAGCTGTAGCTTGTCTTGTGTGGTCGGCATGATGCTCCTGAGAGCCAATAACAGTTGTCTCTCTTAATCATTCATCTTTTTGGGGCCCTCCTTTTCATGCTCTAAATGCTCTCCTACATGTGGTATTTACAGTATCATGTGCCAAGAATGGCATCAGTGCTTATCTGGTGTCAGTCTGGTACTGCCCTCTTGAGAGCTGAACCCAATCTCTGTATGAACTTGGTGAACAATCTTCTCCAGGGCCTTGAATTACCTTAGTGAATGAGGAGGTTGTTTTGCACAGGCTCCTAAACAGATCCCTGCACCCTTAACCTGCAAGATGACATTATTCAGTGACTTCATCATCAGAACAAATGAGGACCACCTGGGAATGAGAAAAATAGCTGTGATTATTTGAATTGAAGTCAGGTGCAGATAGCTTTTGAAGGGTGGGGTGAACTGTTCTGAGAAACAACCAGCTGTAAAGTATAGAGCAAAAGTGATCTGATTTTCAGGCATAAAAACCCTGTGCTTTGCATGTTCAGGGTCATGTCCTGTCTTTGGAGGTGTGACCCTATCTCAACAGCAATAAAACCTTTTGCTATTGCATCGAGTTGTGGTCTGTGAGTGTTCCTCGGAAGGGTACAATCCTGAGCTCCTGAGCAGTGAGACTCCAGGTCTTACATTTGGGTGTGTTGCCCGGAAAACAGCGTGCCCTTCCTTAACCCTCAACAGACTGGGCTCAGAGGTCGAGCTCGGAACAGGTTAGTCTGATTTCTGGTATACCACTGTTTCTCTTTAGTCACCTATCTGGACCTTTTTGGTCTTCTCAGTCACTGTGATAAACATATTTGTCAGAATATCGATTGACTGGGAACTGGAGGACATTCCGGATTCCATTTGGGGAGGCTAGGTCCTGCATGGTCTTCCTACCATCTGTTTCTCTTCAGAGACAGCTGCCGTAAGCCAGCCTCTCAATCAGAATTCTGTGGTACCACCCATAAGGGTGTCCTTGTCAAATTGCCTGTCTTGTTCTTTTTGTCTCTATCATTGTTGCTTCTTTGACTTTCTTGATGGATGACCTTATTATAGGACAGGCTGTGACTATCATGTCTTGGAGGTGAGATACAGGCACATATTTCTTTGAATATGTCCTATTCTCACACCAGCCCACTTGGGATGATTGCCAGCAACTCTTAAAGGCCCTTTTGACTAGTGAGGAATGAGACGGGTCCTCCTTTAGGCAAGAAAGACTGTGCCAGGAACGGACAGGAGGCCTTCCATCCTCCATAATGAGATTGATGATGGCTTTCCCCTCACCCACCCCAACTGGGATTACAACGTATCTGCAGGTAGGGAATGCCTACAGGTCTACTGCCAGACTCTAATATCATGTGTCCATGGGGCCGCTCAAAAGCCCACCAATTTGATGAAGGTAAGAGAGATGGTTCAGGAGCCAGATGAATCTCCCACAGCCTTTCTTCAATGGCTGATGGAGGCATATAGCTGGTTTGCACCTTATGACCCTACCTCAGATGAGCATAAGGCAATGGTGACTATAATCTTTATAGACCAGTCAGCCACAGATATTTGTAGAAAACTCCAGAAAATAGAGGGTTTACAGGAAACGTCGTTAAAGGATTTAGTGCAGGTAGCAGAAAAGGTTTTTTACAGCCGGGTGATGAAAGAAGAGAAAGAGGAAAGAAAGCAAAAAGAGCAGGAAGTGAGAGAAAGAGAAAGGATAAGAGGCAAGACAGAAAGTTGACTAAGATCCTGGCCACCACAGTGCAGTCATAATGATAGGGAGAGAGTTCCTGGAAATCAGAAGGGCCCTCTGTCTAAGGATCAGTGTGCCTATTGCAAGGAGAAAGGGCACTGGATCCAGGATTGTCCCAAAAGGAAGATGAAGCCCCACACCTAGACCTGGCGCACCTCCAGGCCACCAATCCCCAGGTAACTCATCTCCAATATGTGGATGATATACTGTTAGCAGCAGATTGTAAAGAAAGTTGTTTTGACGCCACCAACCAGCTGTTGCAAGAGATGGGTGGGCTCAGCTACAGCGAAAAACTCCCATCCTGCAGGTCAATTATCTGAGATATATATATATATAAAAGAGGAAAGAGATGGCTGTCGGAGGCTAGAAAAGAGACTGTATTTCATATTCCCCCTCCAGGGACTCCTGAACAACTGAGGGAAATTTTTGGTACAGCGGGGTTTTGCTGGCTGTGGATTCCGGGATTTGCCAACATGGCAGCCCTTCTGCATGCCCTTACAAAGGGCAGTGACTCTTTCATCTGGGGAAAGGATGAACAAGCTGCATTTGATAATATATTGGCCCCAGCATTGGGACTCCCTGATGTAACCAAACCCTTCCATCTCTATGTGGCTGAGAATCAAGGAATGGTCAATGGGGTGCTAACACAGAAAATTGGACCCTGGAAGAGACCGTTAGAGTAGCTATCCAAAATGCTTGATTCAGTAGTGGCAAGATGGCCAACTTGCCTGTGATTAATAGCAGCAGTGGCGGCACTAGTAAAACATGCAGACAAACTGACTCTGGGACAAGACCTCACCATCTCTTCTCTTCATTCCCTTGAGAGTGTCATAAGGCAGCTACCTGATTGCTGGCTCATGAATGCCAGCATGACACATCACCAGGCCTTGCTCTTGAATAATGACAGATTCACCTTTGTCCTGGCTACAAGGCTAAACCCTGCCACCTTATTGCCAGATCCAGAAATCCAGCCCCTGGAGCATGATTGTTTGCAGGTTCTAGTAGAGGAACAGGGATTGCAAAAGAAATAGAAAGATCAGCCTCTGCCCAACGCTGAAGTAACATACTGTATGGATGGGAGCGGTTTTGAGAACAGAAGAAAGGCATGGGCAGCAGTAGCAGATGGACATAAGGTAATATGGGCCCAGGCTTTGCCGGAGGGCACATCTGTTCAGCGAGCTGAATTGATTGCTTTAACCCAGGCATTATCTCTGGAAAAGGACAAAAAGATAAACATCTACACTGATAGTTGGTTTGCCTTACCAACAGCCCATGAGCCCGGGGCCATCTATCAGCAGAGAGGCCTGCTAACATCAGCCAGTAAAGAGATAAAAAATAATAACAAGATTTTGGCTTTGCTCAATGCCTAGTTGCTGCTGGACAAGGTAAGCATTATTCTTTGCCCAGGACATCAGAAGGGACTTCCAGGGCAGCAAAGGGGAATAATGTGGCTGATCAGGAGGCTAAAGCAGCTGCTAGAGGAAACTCTGTCCCAGTGGTACTAACCGCTGAACTTTCCAGAGAAGAATGACTAAACTACTCAGAAAGTGACTTAAAGTTAATATGGCAAAAAGGGAATATTTGACACTGACTTGGGGGCATGGATTAACTTCAAAGGTTAGATCATTCTACCACAGGAAGATGCTGAGAGATTAATAACTCAAATGTATAAATGGACTCACTTGAGGGCAAAGAAATTGGCTGAAGTTGCCGGCCAATCCCAGTACCGAATACTAAACCTCACCACCTTGACTGAGTGAGTGACTAGGACGTGTGAACCTTGCCAGTGTGTAAACATAGGTGAGAGTTTCCAGAGCCCAGGGAAGCCGCTGAGAGGAACTGTGGCAGACTTTTTGGAGTTAATGGCAAATTTGGTGTTAATGGCATCTGAGCAGTGTAACCCTGCCTCTTAACTTTGGCTATTTTTCAAAGTCCAGTTTCTTATAAACTGACCTTGGTGGTCCCACAGCAGACTGCTCTGACCCTGAGAAACTGTGTGCAACCATAGTTACCAGACAAAAGGCTCTGTGTAACCTTGAGTGAGCTCTCCTATGTTTTGACCAAGTAAAGCTCCTACATGAGAAACTGCTTGTACTTTTTTGCCTACTTGTTAACCTGACGTCTATTAAATCGACACCTGGATCAGCATGTAGACTTGGTGTCCTTCTCTGTGTCACCCTGTCTCTCTCTCTCTCCCAGCCCTCTCTCAAGTGACACTGCTGGCCTGTGACAAGGTACTAGACCTGGAATGCATTGGGAAGTGGATTTCACTGAAATTAACCATCCAGGTACAACAATAAATATCTCCTGGTTTTTTTAGACACTTTCTCAGGATGGGTGGAAGCTTTTCCCACAAAGAAGTAAACCGCCCTGATCGTGGCCAAAAAAATTCTGGAAGACATTTTCCTTGGTTTGGTATTCCAAAGGTAATTGGGTCAGACAATGGACCAACCTTTGTTGTTCAGGTAAGCCAGGAGGTGGCCAGGTTTCTGGGGCTTGATTGGAAGTTACATTGTGCTTATAGACCTAAAAGTTCAGGACAGGTAGAGAGAATGAATAGAGCTCTCAAAGAGACTCTCACCAAATTGAAATTAAAGACTGGCGGTGACAGGGTGGTGCTCCTTCCCTTGGCCCACTTTAGGGTCAGAAATACTCTCTCCATACTAGGCTTAACTCCCTTTGAACTACTATATGGGTTCCTGTTCCCTGACTCTTCTTGGGGACCCCCTTGACATAACTAGTGGTAACTCTGACTTGTACAGGCTGAAATAATTGCACCTTATTCAGAAAGAGATTTGGAGCAAGGTTGGCAGTGCATATGTGCCTGGGTCCTTTTAGGTGCCCCATCAGTTCCACGTTGAAGATCTGGTATATGTGCAGTGACATGGCAACCAGAATCTGGAACCTTGGTGGAAGGGTCCTTATTACATCCTCCTCACCACACCAACTGCAGTCAAAGTAGAGGGCATCACAGCTTGAATCCACATGTCACATGTTAAGCATGCATTTCATCAACCTGCAACACCTGGAAAGTCCAAGCCTCCAACTACCCGCTGAAATTGAAACTCATCAGGGACAATACACTCACTGACCAGAACTCCCCTTTGTCTGGGAAAGTATAAGTACAGTTCAAGTCCTGATATTCCAGAAAGAATATCAACCTCTCTATGAGGTTGATCCACAATTTTAGGGTTAAAATTGAGTTAAAAAAGGAGGGGGTGAGGGACCACCTGGGAAAGAGAAAAACACCTGTGATTATTTGAATTGAAGTCAGGTGTAGTTAACTCTTGAAGGAAAGGGGCAACTGTTCTGAGAACAACTATCTACAACCACCTGTAAACTATCTACAAGCAGCTGTATACTATCTAAAACCAGGTGTAAACTATCTTCATGCTATTCTTGCTGACCAATCAATGTATAGAGCAAAAGTGGTTTGAATTTCAGGTGTAAAACCCTGTGCTTTGCATATTCAGGGTCATCTTCTGTCTTTGGAGGGGGGACCCTATAGAAATTGGAATAAAACTCTTGCTTTTGCATCGAGTTGTGGTCTACGAGTGTTCCTGGGAAGGGCACAATCCCGAGCTCTTGAGCAGTGAGACTCCAGGTCTTACAACATGAAACTAAAATGCTTTTGCAATCCACTCTTTAGGTGGTGAAACAGATTATAAAATGGGAAACCTCTTTACCAGCTACACAACAGACAGGTTTAATTCTAGACCATTCAAAGAAGTCATAAAATGTAAACATGAACAAACAATCCAGAAAAGATAATCCTCAGTGAGGTGTCCCAGAAGCAGAAAGACAAACACGGTATACACTCACTTTTAAGTGGATGCTAGACCTATAAGATAGGATAAACATACTAAAATCTGTACACCTAAAGAAGATAAATGAGAAAGAGGACCTGGGTTAAGATGATCAATCCTCACTTAGAAAGACCAATGGGATCGATATAGGCAAAAACAAGAAACAGGACAGAAGCCTACCCCAGAGGACCTATGAAAGACTCTCCCTAGCAGTATATCAAAGCAGATGCTGAGACTCATAACCAAACCTTGGGCAGAGCACAGGGAATCATATGACATAAGGGGGAGTTAGTGTGACCTGGAGAGGACAGAAACTCTACAAGGACCAAATATATCAGAGCACAGAGGTCTTTTATAAGACTGTTTCTCCAACAAGGAACATGTATGCCTATAACCTAGGACTCATGCTACACCCTGACACCTTACTGCCAGATTCAGAAATCCAGCCCCTGGAGCATGATTGTTTGCAGGTTCTAGCAGAGGAACAGGGATAGCAAAAGGAATTGAAAGATCAGCCTCTGCCCAATGCCAAGGTAACATACTATATGGATTGGAGCAGTTTTTTGAGAACATGAAGAGAAAGGCAGGGGTAGCAGTAGTAGATGTTCATAAGGTAATATGGGCCCAGGCATTGCCAGAGGGCACTTCTACTCAGAGAGCTGGATTGATCACTTTAACCCAAGCATTATCTCTGGAAAAGGACAAAAAGATAAACATCTACACTGATAGTTGGTATGCCTTACCAACAGCCCATGAGCACGGGGCCATGTATCAGCAGAGAGGCCTGCTAATATCAGCCAGTAAAGAGATAAAAAATAAAAACAAGATTTTGGCTTGCTCAATGCCTTGTTGCTGCTGGATAAGGTAAGCATTATTCATTGCCCAGGACAGCAGAAGGGGACTTCTGAGGCAACAAAGGGGAATAACATGGCCAATCAGGAGGCTAAAGTAGCTGCTAGAGGAAACTCTGTCCCAGTGGTACTAACCGCTGAACTTTCCAGAGAAGAATGACTAAACTTCTCAGAACGTGACTTAAAGTTAATATGGCAAAAACAGGGGATATCTGACACCGATGTGGGGGCATGGATTGACTCTAAAGGTAAGATCATTGTGCTACAGGAAGACGCTGAGAGATTAATTACTCAGATGCATAAGTGGACTCACTTGTGGGCAAAGAAATTGGCTGAAGTTGCCCGCCAATCCCAGTACTGAACACTAAACCTCACCACCCTGACTGAGAGTAACTAGGGCATGTGAACCTTGCCAGAGGATAAACATAGGTAAGAGTTCCAGAGCACAGGAAAGTGGCTGAGAGAAACTGGCAGCCTTTTTGGAGTTAATGGCAACTTTTTGAGTTAATGGAGCAGTGGAATCCGGCCTATTGGCTTTGGCTATTTTCCAAAGTCCAGTTTCTTATAAACTGACCTTGGTGGTCCTACAGCAGACTGCTCTGACCCTGAGAAACTGTGTGCAACCATAGTTACCAGACAAAAGGCTCTGTGTAACCTTGAGTGAGCTCTCCTATGTTTTGACCAAGTAAAGCTCCTACATGAGAAACTGCTTGTACTTTTTTGCCTACTTGTTAACCTGACGTCTATTAAATCGACACCTGGATCAGCATGTAGACTTGGTGTCCTTCTCTGTGTCACCCTGTCTCTCTCTCTCTCTCCCAGCCCTCTCTCAAGTGACACTGCTCGCCTGTGACAAGGTACTAGACCTGGAATGCATTGGGAAGTGGATTTCACTGAAAGTAAACCATCCAGGTAAGGCAATAAGTATCTCCTGGTTTTTGTGGACACTTTCTCAGGATGGGTGGAAGCTTTTCCCACAAAGAAAGAAACCTCCTTGGTCATGGCCAAAACAATTCTGGAAGACATTTTTCCTCGGTTTGGTATTCCAAAGGTAATTGATCACACAATGGGACAACCTTTGTTGTTCAGGTAAGCCAGGAGGTGGTCAGGTTTCTGGGGCTTGACTGTAAGTTACATTGTGCTTATAGGCTTCAAAGTTCAGAACAGGTAGAGAGAATGAATAGAACTCTCAAAGAGACTCTCACCAAATTGACCATGGAGACTGATGGTGACTGGGCAGTGATTCTTCCCTTGGCCCTCTTTAGAGTCAGAAATACTCCCTCCATACTAGGCTTAACTCCCTTCGAACTACTATATGGGGTTCCTGCTAACCTGACTCTTCTTGGGGACCCCCTTGACATAACTAGTGGTAACTCTGACTTGTTGTCCAGGCTGAAAGGACTGCAACTTATTCAGAAAGAAATTTGGAGCAAGGTTGGCAGTGCATATGCGCCTGGGTCCTTGGAGGTGCCCCATCAGTTCCACGTTGAAGATCTGGTATATGTGCAGTGACATGGCAGCCAGAATCTGGAACCTCGGTGGAAGGGTCCTTATTACATCCTCCTCACCACGCCAACTGCCGTCAAAGTAGAGGTCATCACAGCTTGATTCCACATGTCACATGTTAAGCATGCATTTCATCAACCTGCAACACCTGGAAAGTCCAAGCCTCCAACTACCCGCTGAAATTGAAACTCATCAGGGACAATAAACTCACTGACCAGAACTCCCCTTTGTCAGGGAAAGTATAAGTACAGTTCAATTCCTGATATTCCAGAAAGAATATCAACCTCTCTATGAGGTTGATCCACCATTTTAGGGTTAAAATTGAGTTAAAAAAGGAGGGGGTGAGGGACCACCTGGGAAAGAGAAAAACACCTGTGATTATTTGAATTGAAGTCAGGTGTAGATAACTCTTGAAGGAAAGGGGCAACTGTTCTGAGAACAAGTATCTACAACCACCTGTAAACTATCTACAAGCAGCTGAATACTATCTAAAACCAGGTGGAAACTATCTTCATGCTATTCTTGCTGACCAATCAATGTATAGAGCAAAAGTGGTTTGAATTTCAGGTGTAAAACCCTGTGCTTTGCATATTCAGGGTCATCTTCTGTCTTTGGAGGGGGGGACCCTATCGCAATTGGAATAAAACTCTTGCTTTTGCATCGAGTTGTGGTCTATGAGTGTTCCTGGGAAGGGCACAATCCCGAGCTCTTGAGCAGTGAGACTCCAGGTCTTACAACATGAAACTAAAATGCTTTTGCAATCCACTCTTTAGGTGGTGAAACAGATTATAAAATGGGAAACCTCTTTACCAGCTACACAACAGACAGGTTTAATTCTAGACCATTCAAAGAAGTCATAAAATGTAAACATGAACAAACAATCCAGAAAAGATAATCCTCAGTGAGGTGTCCCAGAAGCAGAAAGACAAACACGGTATACACTCACTTTTAAGTGGATGCTAGACCTATAAGATAGGATAAACATACTAAAATCTGTACACCTAAAGAAGATAAATGAGAAAGAGGACCTGGGTTAAGATGATCAATCCTCACTTAGAAAGACCAATGGGATCGATATAGGCAAAAACAAGAAACAGGACAGAAGCCTACCCCAGAGGACCTATGAAAGACTCTCCTAGCAGTATATCAAAGCAGATGCTGAGACTCATAACCAAACCTTGGGCAGAGCACAGGGAATCATATGACATAGGGGGAGTTAGTGTGACCTGGAGAGGACAGAAACTCTACAAGGACCAAATATATCAGAGCACAGAGGTCTTTTATAAGACTGTTTCTCCAACAAGGAACATGTATGCCTATAACCTAGGACTCATGCTACACCCTGACACCTTACTGCCAGATTCAGAAATCCAGCCCTGGAGCATGATTGTTTGCAGGTTCTAGCAGAGGAACAGGGATAGCAAAAGGAATTGAAAGATCAGCCTTTGCCCAATGCCAAGGTAACATACTATATGGATTGGAGCAGTTTTTTGAGAACATGAAGAGAAAGGCAGGGTAGCAGTAGTAGATGTTCATAAGGTAATATGGGCCCAGGCATTGCCAGAGGGCACTTCTACTCAGAGAGCTGAATTGATCACTTTAACCCAAGCATTATCTCTGAAAAGGACAAAAGATAAACATCTACACTGATAGTTGGTATGCCTTACCAACAGCCCATGAGCACGGGGCCATGTATCAGCAGAGAGGCCTGCTAATATCAGCCAGTAAAGAGATAAAAATAAAAACAAGATTTTGGCTTGCTCAATGCCTTGTTGCTGCTGGATAAGGTAAGCATTATTCATTGCCCAGGACAGCAGAAGGGGACTTCTGAGGCAACAAAGGGGAATAACATGGCCAATCAGGAGGCTAAAGTAGCTGCTAGAGGAAACTCTGTCCCAGTGGTACTAACCGCTGAACTTTCCAGAGAAGAATGACTAAACTTCTCAGAACGTGACTTAAAGTTAATATGGCAAAAACAGGGGATATCTGACACCGATGTGGGGCATGGATTGACTCTAAAGGTAAGATCATTGTGCTACAGGAAGACGCTGAGAGATTAATTACTCAGATGCATAAGTGGACTCACTTGTGGGCAAAGAAATTGGCTGAAGTTGCCCGCCAATCCCAGTACTGAACACTAAACCTCACCACCCTGACTGAGAGAGTGACTAGTGCATGTGAACCTTGCCAGAGGGTAAACATAGGTAAGAGTTCCAGAGCACAGGGAAGCCGCTGAGAGAAACTGTGGCAGCCTTTTTCGAGTTAATGGCAACTTTTTGAGTTAATGGAGCAGTGGAATCCGGCCTATTGGCTTTGGCTATTTTCCAAAGTCCAGTTTCTTATAATCTGACCTTAGTGGTCCTACAGCAGACTGCTCTGACCCTTAGAAAGTGTGTGCAAACATAGTAACCAGACAGCAGGCTCTGTGTAACCTTGAGTGAGCTCTCCTATGTTCTGACCAAGTAAAGCTCCTACATGAGAAACTGCTTGTACTTTTCTGCCTACTTAAGTGTTAACCTGACGTCCATTAATTCGACACCTGGATCAGCAAGGAGACTCGGTGTCCTTCTCTGTGTCACCCTGTCTCTCTCTCTCTCTCTCCCAGCCCTCTCTCAGGTGGTATTCAGGTGTCACTGCTGGCCTGTGACAAGGAACTAGACCTGGAATGCATTGGGAAGTGGATTTCACTAAAATTAAAGCAGCCAGGTATGACAATAAATATCTCATGGTTTTTGTGGACACTTTCTCAGGATGGGTGGAAGCTTTTTCCACGAAGAAAGAAACCACCCTGTTCATGGCCAAAATGATTCTGGAAGACATTTTTCCTCGGTAAGGTATTCCAAAATTGGGTCAGACAATGGACCAACCTTTGTTGTTCAGGTAAGCCAGGAGGTGGCCAGGTCTCTGGGGCTTGACTGGAAGTTACATTGTGCTTATAGCCCCCAAAGTTCAGGACAGGGAGATAGAATGAATAGAACTCTCAAAGAGACTCTTACCAAATTTACTATGGAGACTGATGGTGACTGGATGGTGCTCCTTTCCTTGGCCCTCTCTAGAGTCAGAAATACTCCCTCCTGACTAGGCATAATTCCCTTCGAACTACTATATGGGGTTCCTGCTCCCCTGACTCTTCTTGGGTACCCCCTTGACATAACTAGTGGTAACTCTGACTTGTTTTCCAGTCTGAAAGGACTGTAACTTATTCAGAAAGAAGTTTGGAGAAAGTTTGGAAGTGCATATGCACCTGGGTCCTTGGATGTGCCCCATCAGGTCCAGATGGGAGATCTGGTGTATGTGAGATGACACCATACCCAGAATCTGGAACCTTGGTGGAAGGGTCCTTATTGTGTTCTGCTTACCACCCCAACAGCTGTCGAAGCAGAGGGCATTACAGCTTGGATCCATGGGTCACATGTCAAGCCTGCTCTTCATCAACCTGCTGACACCTGGCAAGTCCAAGCCTCCAGCAACCTGTTAAAACTGAAACTCATCAGAGACAATGAACTCTTTGACCAGTAAAGTGGACAGACAATGGTACCTCTGGGTTGTGCTGTTTGTACTCAATTGGGTAACTATTGACTGGAGCTTTGGTGATCCTCACCAGGCTCACAAGGCCCTGGAAGCAATGTATGTTAAACCCTGTGATTGCAAGGGTGGGGTGATGAATGGCAGAGCCTTACTTATTGGTGAGATTTGGAGCCCCAACAAGGCCTATGCTCAAGTTGAGTGTGGTGATACATGGGCATATAGAGCCCTACAACCTTCAGGGAGTACCCCAAGTTTAGAATGGCATTGTATAACCAAGCCTAAACTGATTCCTTATGTAAATGGGTGCCCCGTGCCTTGCCCTTGTGATACCTATCAACAGGTTGTACATAGCAGTTGCTATAGGGATGTGCAACAATGTACTGGAAAAGATAACATCACCTATTTCACTGCCATATTGAACCAAGTCAGGGAGGAGATGAGGATAGACGATTGGTCCCACAGAGTACCAACAGGAGGCCATGGATCTAAATTACCTCAAGCCCTTTTTTCCAGGACAGTAGGGAAGCCTGTATGCTGAAGAAAGGTACCTCCCATTCACCTTTCAGATGGAGGAGGGCTGCAGGATCAGGTCAGACAAGAACAGGTTAAACAATATATTGAAGAGTTAATAGAAAAAAGAATACTCATCCCTCAATTACCACCCTATGGTTCTTCCTGATAGTAGAGGAAACTTTATTTTAGACCCCCAGACTGTATATGTTATTACTGCCACTCATAGCCTCCTAAATGACACCAATCATTTGCTTGCAAGTGACTACTGGCTCTGCCTCTGACAAGAGCAGCCTGTTCCTCTGCAGCTCCCCCCTTATAACACCACTTATTCCACTGCTGAGTGATCCTGACACTCAGCACCCCCTATGAGAGTGCAGCCTCTCTTCAACCAAAATGTTACCTGTTTGACAAAACCCTACAAAAATGATAGCTCAGATCTACCTGTAGGGGATGCTACTTTTGCCATTCCTGATTCAATAACTGATATCTCCACAGCTCTCTGCCCTGACAATAATACTGTTTTTTTTATGCAGGAATAATAAAGCCTATACGTTCTTGCCCACTGATTGGACTGGGACCTGTGTACAGGCGACTCCCTGATCTTAGCATCATTCCAGGGGATGAGCCAGTCCCAGTCCCCAGCTTTGACTTAATGGCTGGAAGAATGAAGAGAGCCATTCATTTCATTCCTCTGTTAGTGGGAGTTGGGCTGACTGCTTTCATAGGTGCTGGGTCAGCTGTGTGTTTTATTATATGAATACAACAAACTGTCCCAACAGTTAATTAGTGATGTACAATTGCTTTCGAGCATCATCAATGACCTCCAAGACGAGCTCAATTCCTTAGCAGAAATAGTTCTACAGACTCTGAGGGGATTAGACCTCCTTACAGCTGAAAAGGAAGAATCTTCTTAGGCCTACAGGAGAAATGCTGTTTTTACACTAATAAATCAGGCATTGTTAAAGGAATGATTAAAAAAATTACAAAAAGATCTTGAAAAAAGGAGATGAGAATTAATAGAATCTCCTTTTTGGAATGGGTTTAATGGTCCGCTCCCCTATGTGCTTCTCTTACTGGGACCTTTTGCTACCCTTTTACTCCTTGTTACAATAGTACCCTGTATTGTTAACCGATTACTTGCCTTTGTCAGGGAATGTGTAAGTGTGATTCAGGTCCTGATGATCCAGAGGCAGTATCAACCTCTCTCTGAGGTTGATCCACAATTTGGGGGTTAAAATTGGAGCACAAAGTAAAGAGGGGATGAGAGCCCACCTGAGAATGAAAACAACTGTAAAAGAAAAACAGCTGTGACTATTCCCATCCTTGAATTTAAAGCCAGAGGCATATGGCTCTCAAATGGGAGGATGAACTGCTCTGAGATAGCCTTGAATTGAAGCCAGAGTCAGGTAGCTCTTGAAGGGCAGGGTGAGTTGTTTTGAGAAAACTCACAAACAGCCAAAAACTGCAAACAACTAGCTGTAAACTATCTTCATGCTATTCTTGCTGACCAATCAATGTATAGTGCAAAAGTGGCCAGATTTTTAAGTATAAAAACCCTGTGCTTTGCATGCTCTGGGTCATCTCCTGCCTTTGGAGGGTGACCCTATCATGATTGAAATAAAAATAATAATAAACCTCTTGCTTTTGCATCGAGTTGTGGTCTCTGGGAATTCCTGAGAAGGGCGTGATCTTGAACTCCTGAGCTGTGAAACCCCAGGTCTTACAGGATAAATATAAAAGAATTAAGTGGGTGAAATAACAGTAAATTTTTGAAAGAGTTTTAAGCAATCATACTGTGAATTATCTACATAAATCCCTATAATACATGTAAGTACATGCATGAATATAAACATGTTGCAACCTAAATATTTTTAATAATGCACATAGATATGTATAGTTCAACACTGACCAAGGAAGCTTTTCCTTGAACCAAAATCATGATTGAAAACCACAAACAATAACAAGGCAGAATTATGGAGAACAGTCACATCTGATACATCTACAAAACAATTCCCAGACCTAAGATTCAGTGATCATGCATAACAGGAGGTAAAAAAAATATATATATAAGGCAGAGGATCAGAGTATTGTCTGGTAATGTGTCTCCTAATAATACCAGAAGCTACACCCATAAGATGGACCAATATAAAAAGTAAAGAAAAAAATGCTTACCAATATACCCGTATAAAAATGAGCTGAAAATTGGAAATGCTAATAGATATGCAAAAGTGGTCTAGGAAGAAATCATTGTCCTTAATCCTACACAAAAATTTGCAGGGAACTAATAAATGCTGAGAGTGTGAGAAAAAAACTATTTCCAGGAAAGTGCATAAAATCAGTTATCCAATACCAAGCAATCAACCCTGAAAACATGCATGGAACTAACATTATTAAACTGAGCAACTTATATTAAGAGCATAATACCAATTCAAAAAAAGAAGATGAATTTGAAAGAGAAATAGAAGAGGTCTGTGGGAAGGTTTGGAGGGAAGAAAAGAGAAGGCACAAAATGATGTAATCATTAAATAACCTTAAAATGAATTAAATATTAGCTCTTTAGGTCATGATTTTAAAATGCATCACTATTGAGTAGTATTAAAACATAAAACTTGCAGTTAGATAGATGGAACTAGAAAAAAAAATCATGTTATATGAGGTAATCCAAACACAGAAAGACAAATTTCATATATTGTCTCTTCTAAGTTTCCCAGCATTAAACTGAATATGTGTGTACTCATATGTGAGTCTATATCCGGCAGTAATTAAAAAAACAGGAATGAAATAGTGACCATTTCCAAGGTGAGAATGGAAGTGTGTGGGGGCAGTAGGAAGTAGAAAGGTATAGAGATTTGAAAGAGGAAATGGGAAAAACTTGAAGGGGGTATAATAATTTCGGAGGTAAGACAGAAAGAAATACAAAAGGGAAGATGGTAAAATAATAATAAGGATGTCTGAAAAAGTAATATGGAATCATACTAGTAACTATCTAAGATATGTACAATCCATGTAAGCTGTTGTATAAAACTAAAATGTAGTTTCAATGAAATTTTGCCATCTGTGATGACAAGTGTCCCTCCATCTAACAAAAACTCCAACACCAGGCATGAGAAGTCAACTTGTGAGTTACTGGGAAGGGTTTTCTAAGAGAATCCTCAAGAATCATATGCTACTACCTATCTGAACTGAAAACTACAGTCCATTTCCAGCCCGAAAAGATGCTGTTTGTTCGGTCTGAAATACCTGAAAATAACAGGATGCAGAATTAGGAACTAGGAAAATGAAGAGTGCCGCCCTAACTCTTGAACTTTGAATTTCCACCAACTGCCAGCTTCTTGGAATATAACCTTATAGTTTTCGTTAAGTGCCTGCTTTTTCAACAGTACATAACACATTGAAGACATGGCATGTACGCTTGTGGGTGCTCTCGTCCCACTTAACATTCAGCACAGTCCTGTCCAAAAGCTCCAATATCCCATCCACCCTCTTAGGAGCTGTCCAGGTTTTAAATGTATGTACTGCAGTTCAGCTCCACTTCTAGCCACTCACGTTGCATTATAGGTGTCTCATAAACAAACAAACAAACAAACAAACAAAAAAAGAATTATCTGTTTTTTCTTGTGCGACTGTGAACATCTTTAGGAGAGAGCACTGAACCAATGATGAAATGTCCCAAGCACGGAAATTCCTAAAGCCAAGCACTCCAGCCTAAAGCCAAGCACTCCATAGCCAGGGAACTACAAATAATCCCAGAGTGCATTGTGCCGGCTGGGAGCCTCTGTGAGAACTGCCTCAGAGCAAGGACTTCTGGGATTGTTTGTAGTAACTTAGCCGGGTCTCACTGTATCGTCCACTTTGCTGGGTCGCAGACGCAGAAATACAATTCCCAGAATGCTGTACGCACTGCATTACACACTCAGAAGCCATCCTCCTCCTCCTTACTTAGCCTGGCCTTTGTCAGGACCCAGAAGTATCCCCTGGAAGCGCTTTCCCCGTCGTCACAAAGCCCACAGCGTTTTCCCTGGTCCCTGATGTTCTGTCAATGTCCCCGCCCTGTGCCCCTCGCAGTCTTCAGGATCAGAAGCTTTTCGGAGCCAATTTGTGATGCCATCGCCCTGCCACTTGTGGTACCAGAAGTAAACACCCAGGGCTGCTGGAAGCCACTTGTGTGCAGGAAAAATGTGCGCTTTGAATTCGCAAGATCAGACGCAGTCCAGTTGGTCCCTGGTCCCTGGAGAAGGGATTCTGGGTTGCCTGTCCCTTTTAAAAATCAATTTCGAGTCTCCCAGTCAAAGCAGGACTAGTCGTGGGAAGACAGAAACGAGCTCACATGGAAAATAAATCTTTTTTAAAGATTAAAACAAACAAACAAACAAACAAACAAACAAAAAAAAAAAACAACTGGAGGCAGGAGAGATAGCTCAGAGGTTAACAATGCTGACTGCTCTTCTAGAGGTCCTGAGTTCAATTCCCAGCAACCACATGGTGGCTCACAGACATCTGTAATGGGATCTGGTGCCCTCTTCTGGTGCACAGGCAGAATGCTGTACAATGAATGAATGGATGAATGAATGAATCTAAAAAAAAAAAAGCCGACATTTGTCATCGCAACAGCCAGGGCCCTGTGACACAGAGAATCCCTCTCTTACCAAGGTGACAGGATCCATCCCAGAGACCACATGGTGGCGCTCAAACCATCTGTCAAGGAATCTGGTGCCCTCTGGTGGAGCACTTGTGTTACTTAATAACTAGCTTTACATATATGTATTTATTTCAATTTAATAAGAACAGACGAAGGCGTGTCTTGAGAGCAGGCTTCCCAGAGTCCTGTAGAGTCTGTACGCAGGAGGTCTCTGTGCTAGATCAAAGCAAGGCCTGGGGCCACCCAACCTGTGTCCATCCTCCAGTGCTCTCCCCAACCTGATGGTAAGATTCTGTTGCTGAGAACAACACCTTAGTGGATTGGAGAGACCAAAGACTTAAAATCAGTGGGTATTGTTTTAAATTTTAAAGCTGAAGCATGAATAAAGACTAGTTAGTTGGAGACATGTCCAGCCACCTTCGGGGAAGAACTAGACTTAATGCCCTGAGGGGACAAATTAGCCTTACTGCACTCTTTCCTGCCCACTAATTATACAGTTGCCAGGAAACCGGCCCATAGGACCAGGCCAGAACTGTGTGTAGTCTTGGTGCCTAAAGTGGACCAATCATTTAAAAAGTCAATTTCCCTTACCCAATCATGTAATGCCAAAGCATGTAAGTTCCTGCTTGCGGTTTTGCCACATAAAAACCTTGCTTCTCTAGATCTCAGGGATACATTCCTCTCCTGTGTCCACAGGAAGTTTGTGTCCTATGTCTGAACATGTATACAATTTTAAAAACCTCATGTATTTACAGCAGAGTGTATCCCTGGTCTTTTGGGGTTCGCGAACTGGGCATAACAGTTTCAGTCTGAATAAGACCATTAGTAATTTATAAACATCTCCCAATGACAATAAACACTTGTAGCCACAGGAAAAAAACAAAAACAAAAAACAAACAAAAAAAAAAAAAAAACCTACCCAATCCCCCTTAAGGAAAATAGGACATCATTCTCATTGATTTCTTCTAGATGACATTTTGGGCATGCAGAAATCCTGTTGGGGGCCCAAAGAAAATCGGAAAAATGTTTAATTAAGTAAGCAATATTTGGGGTCCAGTCTTTGGATGTTGAGAAAATAATAAAAGTCCTGTTTAGAACAGTTTAAAATGCTGGACCAATTAAGATTTGTAGCTTTCTTCTAAGCTCTCTTGGGAGCAGGCTGTGATGAGAAACAGCAATTGAAGTTGTTGAGGCAGGAACAAGCACAATTCTGGAACATGCAAGATACTGGAACAGATGTGTCAATGTCTCAGCATGCTGGAAGAAAAATTCTGTCAGGTTTGGTCCAGCTTCTCCAGTATTCACTCCTTTTGTTCTGAAAATATATAATTTCTCACAAGCATTATACAATTCTAAAAGTATAAATGTAAGAGATGTTCAGAATGAAATTAAACTGTAAAGCAATTTTATCAATGCCAATTAAAAATGGCATAATAAATATTGAGGATATTATAGGCAAGGATTTATTGGCCATGTATTGTTGAAGTTCTGGCTAGAGACATTTTTCATGTCTCAGTCAGTTTTAGAGTTTTTCCCATGTGAAGGGATTATCAATTTATATTACCTGTTCTGTTTGGTATTCTTGATTTCTCTCTTCTTGTGTGTGGCCAAGGTTTCAGGTAGTCTTCCTCTGTGATATCTGATTTTTATTAGTTTTGAAGGAACGCATAATTTCTCTTCTCCTGTATGAACATATGAAAAACCTCTTCCCCAGTGTGTAACATATTCCCTACTGTCCATTGTGAAGTTAGGGTATTTTTGAAATATATAGGCTGAAATAATTCAGCAGTTTTTTTTTCTATAACCCAGTGTCTTTGTGCAGCTGTTTTTTGTTGTTCATTAACATTTAAGAAATTTAAGGTCAATAAAGCATTATGTAATCTATCTCTGGGAGGGTTTAATACCCCTCTCTGTTGGTTAAGCATTTCCCTTAAAGTATGATTCGATTTTTCAATGACTGCTTGACCGGCAGGATTGTGAGGTATACCTGTTACATGTTTTATCTTATAATATGTAAAAAAATCTTTCCATTTTATTAGAGACATATGCTGTAGCATTATCAGTCTTAATTTGTGTAGGCATAACCATAATTTCCATCATTTCTAATAAATGTGTAATAACAGAATCAGCCTTCTCAGAACTTATGGGTTTTGCTCATTGGAACCCTGAATATGTGTCTATAGTATAGTGCACATATTTCAGTTTACCAAACTCTATAAAATAAAACATGTGATTTGCCAAATTTCATTTCTTTGGTTGCCATTAGGGTTACTTCCTGCAGTTAGTGGAGTTTAGTTATATAATGAACAAATGGGACATTTTCACACAATTTCTTTGGCTTGCTGCCAAGTGATAGAAAACTCTCTTTTGAAACCTTTACTGTTAACATGGTGTTTTAATGAAATTCTGCGGCCTCTAACACACTTCCTATCAATAGTTGATCAATTTCATCATTGTCTTGTGCTAGAGGGCCTTGTGGACCCATATCAGATCTGATCTATGTTATATACAGTGGATTATTACTATTTCTGATTACTCATTGTAATTGAAGAAACAGTGAAGTTAAGTCCAAATTATCCTGAATTAGATCAGCAGTTTCTATATGCAAAAAAACTCTTTCTACATATTGAGAGTCAGTGGCTATATTAAGAGGTTCTTGAAAATATTATAACACCAAAAGAATTGTATATAATTTTGATTTTTGAACTGATTCATAAGGATTCAGTTTTTAAGGTTTTATTTTGTTTGTGTGCCAAAAATATCCATTCTAAGGCAGTCCTCCCTCTGCATAAGAATTCCTGTGGGAGAATGAGTGGAAAGCAAGGTAACCAAAATACAGGCCCTCTTTGAATCAATATGGTCTATATATGCATTTTGTAATTTCCTTTCTACCAGAGCCAATTCATTTTCATCTTCAGTTGACAACGTTCTTGGACTTTTAAAGTCCTTATTATCCTGTAAGGTTTGAAATAAGTTTCTTAGCTCTTGAGTAGCTAAACCAAAGGTAGGCTATAGCCATTTAATATCCCACAGCACTTTTGAAAATCATTAAAAGTTTTTAATTGGGTTCTTCTAATTTGTACTTTTTGTGGTTGAGTTTTCTGTAGACCTATTTTGTATCCTAGGTAATTAATAGAATCTCTTCTTTGTAATCTTTCAGGAGTAATCTCTAAACCCCAACAAGGCAAAGTTCTATTTATTTCATCAAAAATATTTTCTAATGTTTTTCTATCTGAATCAACCAATAAGATATCATCCACATAGTGGTAAATTATGGATTGAGGAAACTGCTTACGAATTACCTCCAACAGCTGTTGTACAAAATATTGTCACAAAGTAGGACTGTTCAACATCCCCTGTGTTAAGACCCTTGAGTGATATCTCCTTATTGGACAGCT
>JAEOAE010002519.1:0-22202 GCA_036365155.1 Meriones psammophilus
CCACGAGAAAGAACAATAGCATAAGCACAACTTTGTAAGCTAATTTACATATGTGTTTCCTCTTCATTTTTATTTTAACAGGAAAACTGAAAAGTGATATAACCTAACCCTAACCTAACCCTAGCCTACCTAACCTAACCTAACCTATTTTAACCTAATTCACTTCAGTGTAGCCTACCCTAACCTAACCTAATACTAACCTAACCTAACCTAACACTAACCTAACAAGTTTTCCAAGGACAAGAAGGTAAACTCAAAGTACTAATTTGTAGTCTAAGTCACGTGTGTGTCATTTCGCTCAATTAGGATTACAGGAAAACTGAAAAGTGATATATCGCACTGTACAGCACTGGAACATTTTCAAAGCGAAATCACAGAAAAGCAAAGCACTACTTCATAAACTGAATCACATTTGTGTGGCTTCATTCAATTAGGAATACTGGATAACTGAAAGTGTTATATTGCACTGTACTGCACAGAAACAAGATTTCATCAAAAGAACAGAAAGCATAAAGCACAACTTTGTAAACTAATTCATATGGGTTTGCCTCTTCAATTATTATAACAGGAAAACTGAAAAGTGATATAACCTAGGCTAACCTAACCCTAACCCTACACTAACCTAGCCCTAGCAGTAAGCCTAAACCTAACCTAACCTAGCCTAACTAACGTAACCTAACCTAACCTAACCTAAACCTAACCTAACCCTACACTAACCTAACATGTTTCCAAGGAATGAAGGTAAGCAAAAAAGTCTAGTTGTAATCTAAATCACATGTAATGTCGCTCGCTCAATTAGGAATAACAGGGAAAACTGAAAAGTGTTATCTGCTTTGTCTTGGCACAGAAACAAGTTTCCAAAAGAAAGAACAATAAAGCAAAGCACAACTTTGTAAACTAATTCACTTATGTGTTGCCTCTTCTTTTATTTTCACAGGAAAACTGAAAAGTGATATAACCCCTAAGGCTAAAAACAACACTAACCCTACACTAACCTAGCATAAAGCACAACCTAAGCCTAAATGTGTTTGCCTAACCTAACTCTAACACTAACAATTAACCCTACCTAACCTAACCTAATACTAACCTAACCTAAGAACATGTTTCCAAGGAACCTAAGCAAAGCACTAAAAAGTCTAGTTTGTAATCTAAATCACATGTGTATTAAGCTCGCTCAATTAGGAATACAGGAAAACTGAAAAGTGTTATCTCTTGCTGTATGGCACAGAAACAAGTTTCCACCGAAAGAAAAAAGCAAAAGCACTACTTTGTAAACCAATTCACATATGTGTTGCCTCTTCATTTATTTTCACAGGAAAACTGAAAGTGATATAGCCTAACCCCCTAACCTGGCCTAACCCTACCACAGCCCTTTTCCAACCCTATCTCTAACCTGCCCTTTGGCCTAACCCTAACCTAACCTAACCTAAGCTAAACCTAACCTAACCCTGCGTAAGCCTAAACCTAACCCTAACCTAACCCTCACGTGACCCTGCCTAACCTAACCCTGTAACACCTGGAACAAGTTTCCAAGGAAAGAACGTAGCTCAAGGTCTAGTTTGTAATCTAAATCACATGTGTCGCTCGCTCAAGTGGGAATACAGGGAAAACTGAAAAGTGATATATGGCACTGTACAGCACTGGAACATGTTTTCCGGGAAAGCACAGAAAAGCAAAGCACTACTTTATAAACTGAATCACATTTGTGTGGCTTGCTCAATTAGGAATACTGGAAAACCAAAAAGTGTTATATCGCACTCTACTGCACAGAAACAAGATTTCATCAAAAAAGAACAGAAACACAAAGCACAATTTTGTAAACTAATTCACATATGGGTTGACTCTTCAATTATTATAACAGGAAAACTGAAAAGTGATATAACCTAAGCCTAACCTAACCTAACCCTCACTACCTTTTTTACAAGCCTAAGCCTAACCCTAACCTAACCTAACACTGCCCTAAGCCCTATTTATTATAACCTAACCTAACCCTAACCTAACCTAACATGTTTCCAAGGAAAGAGCGTAAATGCAAAGTCAGTTTGTAAAACTAAATCACATGTGTGTCACTAAGCTCAATTAGGAGATACAGGAAAACTGAAAAGTGTTATCTACTTGCTATACGGCACAGAAACATGTTTCCACCGAAAGAACAAAAGCAAAGAAGCACAAATTTTGTAAACTAATTCACATATGTGTTTCCTCTTCATTTATTTTCCCAGGAAAACTCAAAAGTGATATAACCTAACCCTAAAATAGCCTAGCCCTACCTGGCCTAACCTAAGCCTAACCCTTCTCCTAACCTAACCCTAACCTAACATTAACTAAGCCGTAACCCTTGCCCTTCTCTAGGCTAGCCCTAACTCTGCAGTCAAACCTAAGGCCCAAACCTAAAAACCTAATTGTAAGCCTGCCTTCCTAAGTTTAAAACCTGACCTAACAGGTTTCCAAGGAATTTGCTCAAGCGCAAAGGTCTGGTTTGTAATCTAAATCACATGTGTGTCCTGCTCCATTAGGAATACAGGAAAACTGAAAGTGATATTTCGCACTGTACAGCACTGGAACAAGTTTCAAGCGAAAGCACAGAAAGCAAAGCACTGATTTATAAACTGAATCACATGTGTGTATTCTTGCTCAATTAGGAATACTGGAAAACCAAAAAGTGTTAAATTGCACTGTACTGCACAGAAACAGATTTCATCAAAGAACAGAAAGCATAAAGCACAACTATGTAAACTAATTCACATATGTGTGTTGCCTCTTCAATTATTATAACAGGAAAACTGAAAAGTGATATAACCACTTGCCTGCCACTAACCTGCCCCCTAACCCAACCTAAACCTAACCTACCAGCAGTAAGGTTCCCCTCTCCGTGCCTCCAGCATTTTGTAACATAACCTAGCCTAACACTAATCACTAACCTAAGCGCTCGCTCAGTACCCTAACCTAATCCTGAAAACCTAACACTAACCTAACAAGTTTCAAGCAAAAAAAAGAACATAAGGGTCAAAGTTGGTAATCTAAGCTAATTCACATGTGTGTCACTTGCTCAGTTGGGAACAACGGGAAAACTGAAAAGTGATATATTGCACTGTACAGCACTGGAACAAGTTTCAAACAAAAGCACAGAAAAGCAAAGCACTACCTTTTTGTAAAACTGAATCACATGTTTTAAAACTGCTCAATTGGGAATACTGGAAAACCAAAAGTGTTATCTCAGTTTTGTACAGCACAGTAAACAAGTTTTCATTCGAAAGAACAAGCATAAAGCACATTTGTTGTAAACTAATTCACATATGTGTTGACTGTTCTTTATTATAACAGGAAAACTGAAAAGTGATATAACTAAAGCTGTTAGGTTCCTGATCCTAACCCTGTTTTCAAACGCCATGCAAACAACTTTGCCAATGCCAAACCCTGCCCTGGCCTAACCTAACCTTGCCTAACCTAACACTGCCTGGGTTTCCTGTAACCCTTCCTATGAAGTTTAGCCTAACTTTCATGTCCTAACCTAACCTAACCACTCACATGGGCATTGCCTAACCTAAAAAAGTTTCCGGGAAGAACACAAACACAAAGGTCTGGTTTGTAAATCTAAATCACATGTGTTTAATCTTTCGCTCAATTAGGAATACAGGAAAACTGAAAAGTGTTATCTCACTGTACAGCACAGAAACAAGTTTCCATGAAAGAACAATAGCAAAGCACAGCTTTGTAAACTAATTTCACATATGTGCAAGCCTGTTCATTTATTATAACAGGAAAACTGAAAAGTGATATAACCTAACCTAACCTAAACCTAACCCACTGCCCTAACCTATCCCTTTCCCTTAACCTAACAACCTAACCCCTAACCTCCTAACCCCTAACCTAACCTAACCCTAACCTAGCCCTAACCTAACCTAACACTAGCCACAACAAGTTTCCAAGGACGGAAGGTAAACTCAAAGGTCAATTTTTTGTAATCTAAGTCACATGTGTTTAGCTTCGCTCAATTAGGAATACAGGAAAACTGAAAAGTGATATATTGCACTGTACAGCACTGGAACAATTTTCAAATAAAAGAACAGAAAAAGCAAAGCACTACTTTTATAAACTAATTCACATTTGTGTTGCTTGTTCAATTATTATAACTGGAAAACTGAAAAGTGATATATCGCACTGTAATGCACAGAAACAAGATTTCATTGAAGAGAAGAAAGCATAAAAAGCACAACTTTGTAAACTAATTCACATATGGGTTGCCTCTTCAATTATTATAACAGGAAAACTGAAAGTGATATATAAGCACTGCCTACAGCACAGGAACAATTTCCAATAAAGAACAGAAAAAGCCAAAGCACTAATTTTGTAAACTAAATCACATGTGCCTAAGCCTGTTCAATTATTATAACCCTAAACTAATAAGTGATAACTCCAACCTAACACTAACCCTAACAAGTTTCCAAGGACAGAAGGTAGGCTCAAGGTCTAATTTGTAGTCTATTTCACGTGTGTGTCTCCTGTTCTCAATTAGGATTACAGGAAAACTGAAAGTGATAGCCTAACCTAACCAGCCTGGAACTAATTTTTCAAGGCGAAATCACAGAAAAGCAAAGCCTACTTCATAAACTGAATCATTTTGTAACCTAATTCAATTAGGAATACTGGATAACTGAAAGTGTTCAATTACTGTACTGCTAAAAACAAGATTTCATCAAAAGAACCTAAGCCTAACGACTTTGTAAACTGTTTCACATATGGGTTGCCTCTTCGGGTATTATAACAGGAAGCGCTGAAAAAGCGCAAAGTACAACTTTGTAAACTAAATCACCTATGTGTGTCGCTCTCAATTGGGAATATAACAGGAAAACTGAAAAGTGATATATCGCACTCTACAGCTAGCCTAACATGTTTTTGAATGAACAGAAAAGCAAAGCTAATTTGTAATCTAAATCACATGTGTTAAGCTAGGCTCAATTAGGAATACAGGAAAACTGAAAAGTGTTATCTCCCACTGTGGCAGCAGAAACAAGTTTTCATCGAGAAGAACAAAGCATAAAAGCACAACTTTGTAAAGCTAATTCACTTATGTGTTGCCTGTTCTTTTATTTAACTGGGAAAACTGAAAGTGATATAACCCTAGGCCCCTTTTGCACTAACCTACACTAACCCTAACCGTACCCTAAACCTAACCTAACCTAACTCTAACACTAACCTAACCCTGCTTGCCTGGCCTAACCTAATACTAACCTAAACCTCAACCTAACTTGTTTCCAGGAACAAGTTTTCACAAAAAAACACAAAAAGTACAAGTTTTGTAAACTAAATCACATGTGTGTTTCTCGCTCAATTGGGAATACAGGAAAACTGAAAAGTGATATCTCCACTGTATGGCACAGAAACAAGTTTCCACCGAAAGAACAAATAGCAAAGCACAACTTTGTAAACCAATTCACATATGTGTTGCCTCTTCATTTATTTTACCCAGGAAAACTGAAAAGTGATATAACCTAACCCTAACCTAACCCTAACCCTGGCCCAAGTTAACCCTAAGAACACCCTAACAAAGCACAACCTAGCCTAACCTTCCTAACCCTCAACCACCTAACCTAACCCCTATTATAACAGGAACACTGCCCTAACCCTCACAGTAACCCTACCTAACCTAACCTAAAGTAACCTACCCTAACCTAACATGTTTCCAAGGAAAGAACATAAGCGCAAAGGTCTAGTTTGTAATCTAAATCACATGTGTGTCGCTCGCTCAATTAGGAATACAGGAAAACTGAAAAGTGATATATAGCACTGTACAGCACTGGAACAAGTTTTAACGAGAAAGAACAGAAAAGCAAAGCACTATTTTATAAACTGAATCACATTTGTGTAACCTAGCCTAACTTGCTCAATTAGGATAACTGGAAAACCAAAAAGTGTTATATCCCACTCTACTGCACAGAAACAAGATTTCATCAGAAAGAACAGAAGCATAAAAGCACAACTTTGTAAACTAATTCACATATGGGTTGACTGTTCAATTATTATAACAGGAAAACTGAAAAGTGATATAACTAACCCTACACCTAGAAACAATTAACCAACTACCCTAGCCTACAAAAAACCTAGCCTAACCTAACCTAACACTAAACCCTAAGCGTTATAACCATCTACCCTAAAGTAATATTCAACCTAACCTAACATGTTTCCAAGAAAGAACAGAAAAGCAAAGTACTAGTTTGTAAGCTAAATCACATGTGTGTCGCTCGCTCAATTAGGAATACAGGAAAACTGAAAAGTGATATCTCGCACTGTACAGCACAGAAACAAGTTTCCACCGAAAGAACAAAGCATAAAGCACAAATTTGTAAACTAATTCACATATGTGTTTCCTCTTCATTTTTATTTTAACAGGAAAACTGAAAAGTGATATAACCCTGTACAGCCTAAAATAACCAAGTTTCCAAAACCTAACAGAAGCCAAAGCACTACTCTTAACCCTAACCCCTAATTCAAACCTAACACTAACCTAACCCCGTTCTAGCCTACTCTAACCTAACCTAACTGAAAAGTATACTTCTAACCTAACCTTGCCTAACCACAAACAAGTTACCACAATGAAGAACCTAAGCCTAAGCTAACAAATTTGTAAACTAATAAGCATAAAGGTCTAGTTTGTAATCGTCACATGTGTCGCTCGTTCCAATTGGAATACAGGAAAACTGAAAAGTGATATATCGGCACCTGTACAGCACTGGAACAAGTTTCAGCGAAAGCACAGAAAAGCAAAGCACAACTTTGTAAACTGAAATCAAATGTGTGTCGCTCAATTAGGAATACTGGAAAACAAAAGTGTTAAAAGTGAAAACTGTACAAACAGAAACAAGATTTCATCAAAGAACAGAAGCAAGCACAAAGCACAACTTTGTAAACTAATTCACAATGTGTTGCCTCTTCAATTATTATAACAGGAAAACTGAAAAGTGATATAACCTAAGCAAATAAACAAGCCTAACAGAACCAAAGCACAACTTTGTAAACTAATTCACATACATGTCGCCTGTTCAATTATTATAACAGGAAAACTGAAATGTGATATATAGCCTAACCTATCTAACCACAGCCTAACAAGTTTCCAATGAAAGAACAAGCATAAAGGTCTGGTTTGTAAACTAAATCACATATGTGTTGCCCGTTCAATTATTATAACAGGAAAACTGAAAAAGTCATATATTGCACTGTACAGCACTGGAACAAGTTTCAAACAAAAGCACAGATAAGCAAAGCACAACTTTGTAAACTAAATCACATGTGTGTTGCCCGCTCAATTAGGAATACCAGGAAAACCAAAAGTGTTATATGCACTCTACAGCACAGAAACAAGATTTCAATGAAAGAACAGAAAAGCATAAAGCACAAATTTGTAAACTAATTCACATATGTGTTGACTGTTCAATTATTATAACAGGAAAACTGAAAAGTGATATAACCAGCACCTAGGCAAAGAAACAAGCCCAACCTAAGAACCTAGCCCAAAGCAACAACTTTGTAAACTAACTTCTGCCTGTAGCCCGTTCAATTATTATAACCAGGAAAACTAAAAAGTGATATATAACCTGTTCACACAGGAAACAACCAATGAAAGAAAGGCAAACAAGCACCTAAACTAATTCTAAATCCATGTGCCCGTTCGCTATTATAAACAGGAAAACTGAAAAGTGATATATCACACCTACAGCACAGGAACAAGTTTCCATCGAACAGAAAGAACAAGCATAAAATAACAACTTTGTAAGCTAAATTTCACATCACATGTTCGCCTAAGTTCAATTATTATAACAGGAAAACTGAAAAGTGTTATATTCCACTGTACAGCACAGAAACAAGTAACCAATGAAGAAGAACAAAAAGGCAAAGCTTGCTTTTGCCTAAACTAATTCATATCACGTGTAGCCCGTTCATTATTATAACAGGAAAACTGAAAGAGTGATATAACCGCCCTAACCCTAAAGCCAGAAACAAGTTTCCTAACAGACAAAGAACATATAAAGCCTAAAGTACAACTTTGTAAACTAAATCACAAATGTGTAATCGCCTCACTCAATTTATAACAGGAAAACTGAAAAGTGATATAAACCTAACTGTACGTTTCAGGAACAAGTTTCAATGAAAGAATAAGCATAAAGCACAAATTTGTAAACTAATTCACATGTGTTTCGCCCGTTCAATTATTATACAGGAAAACTGAAAAGTGATATATCGCACTGTACAGCACAAAAACAATTTTCAAAAGAACAGAAGCAAAAACACAACTTTGTAAACTATTTCACATACGTGTCAGCCTGTTCAATTATTATAACAGGAAAACTGAAATGTGATATAACCTTTTATGCGCACAAGAAACAAGATTTTCTGAAAGAACAGAGATGCAAAGCCTATTTTTGTAAAACTAATTCACATATGGGTTAACCTAACCCTAACCTAACCTAACCTAAACCTATATAACCTAGCCTAATCTAACCTAACTTGTTTCTAACTTAGACAGGTTTACCACTAACACATAAGCCAAAGTACAACTGCCTGATAAACCTAAATCACATAACCCTAACCTAACACAATTAACCTATAACAGGAAAACTGAAAAGTGATAACCTAAACTCTACAGCACAGGAACAAGTTTGAAGGAAAAACATAAAGCAAAGCAACAATTTGTAAACTAAATCACATGTGTGTTGCTCGCTCAATTGGGAATACAGGGAAAACTGAAAAGTGTTATCTCCCGCTGTATGGCACAGAAACAAGTTTCGATGAAAGAACAGAAAGCCAAAGCACAACTTTGTAAACTAATTCACATACGTGTTGCCCGTTCAATTATTATAACAGGAAAACTGAAAAGTGATATATCGCACTTTATGGCACAGAAACAAGTTTCCAACGAAAAGAACAGAAACATAAGCACAACTTTGTAAACTAATTCACAATGTGTCGCCTGTTAAATTATTATAACAGGAAAACTGAAAAGTGATATATAAACCTGTACAGCACAGAAACAAGTTTCCAATGAAAGAACAGAAAAGCAAAGCACTAGTTTGTAAACTAATTCACAAATATTGTTAATAGCCCGTTCAATTATTATAACAGGAAAACTGAAAAGTGATATAACACTGTACAGCACAGAAACAAGTTAACCCTACCTAAGAACCTAAGCATAAACAATAACTAACCTAAACTAATTTCACATATGTAACTCTAAGTTTGTTCAAGTAAGGCTAACCTAACCTGTCCTGATATAACCTAAACCTAAACCTAGCCTAACAGCAACAAGTTTAGCCTGAAAGAAACTCCTAAGCATAAAAGCACTTTCTTTGTAAGCCTAATTCACATACGTGTCGCGTTCAATTATTATAACAGGAAAACTGAAAAGTGATATATCACTGTACTAAGCAAGAAACAAGTTTCCAAGGAAAGATTAAAGCATAAAGCACAACTTTGTAAACTAATTCACATGTGTGTCGCCCTGTTCAATTATTATACAGGAAAACTGAAAAGTGATATATGGCACTGTACAGAACAGAAACAAGTTTCAATGAAAGAACAGAAAAGCAAAAGCACTAATTTGTAAACTTTATCACATGTGTGTAACCCGTTCAATTATTATACTGGAAAACTGAAAAGTGATATATCTCACTCTATGGCACAGAAACAAGTTTTCATCAGAAAGAACAGAAAGCATAAAGAACAACTTTGTAAACTAATTCACATATGTGTTGACTGTTCAATTATTATACAGGAAAACTGAAATGTGATATAGCCTAACCTAAGCCAGAAACAATTTTCAAGCTAAAGAACAAGCCTAAGCACAACTTTGTAAACTAATTCAAATGTGTTGCCTAACACTCAATTATTATAACAGGAAAACTAAGTGATATATGCCTGTAACCACAGGAACAAGTTTCCAATGAAAGAACAGAAAAAGCAAAGCACAAATTTGTAAACTAAATCACATGTGTGTCTCTGGCTCAATTAGGAATACAGGAAAACTGAAAAGTGATATATCGCACTGTACAGCACAGGAACAAGTTTCCAATCGAAAGAACAGAAAAGCAAAGCACTAATTTGTAAACGGAATCACATATGTGTTGGCCTGTTCAGTGGGAATACAGGAAAACTGAAATGTGATATCCTACTGTACAGCACTAACAAGTTTCATCAAAAGAACAGAAAGCATAAGCACTACTTTGTAAACTAACCTTCACACAAACCCTAACCGTTTTGTTTATTATAACAGGAAGAAACTGAAAGTCTACTAACCTCGCACTGTACTGGCTAACAGAAACAAGGTTTCACCGAAAGAACAAGCATAAAGCACAACCTTTGTAAACTAATTCACATATTTGTCGCCCGCTCAATTATTATTATACAGAAAAACTGAAAAAGTGATATATCCACTGTAGGCACAGAAACAGGGGAAAGAACAGAAAAACAAAGCACAACTTTGTAACTAATTCACATGTATGTGCAAGCCGTTCAATTATTATAACAGGGAAAACTGAAAAGTGATATATCACACTGTACAGCACAGGAACAAGTTTCAATGAAATAACAGAAAAGCAAAGCACTAATTTGTAAACTGAATCACATACGTGTATTGCTTTCGTTCAATTATTAATACAGGAAAACTGAAAAGTGATATATCAGCACTGTATGGCACAGAAACAAGTTTTCAAAGAAAGAACAGAAGCATAAAGCAATGCCCTAAACTAATTCCATGCGTGTAAGCCCTGTTCAATTATTATAACAGGGAAAACTGAAAACTGATATATCGCCTACTGTACAACACAAAACAACCTACCCCTAGACAGACCTAAAGCACAACTTTGTAACTAATTGCCTAACCCCTACCTAACCTAACCCCTACCTAAACTGAAAAGCCTAGCCTTTGTTCCAGGAACAAGTTTACAATGAAAGCACAAGCGCCAAAGTACAACTTTGTAAAGCTAAATCACATATTGTGTGTTCGCTCAATTATTATAAAACAGAAGGAAAACTGAAAAGTGATATATTGCACTGACCCAGCACAGAAACAAGTTTCCAATGAAGAACAGAAAGCAAAGCACTAATTTGTAAAACGGAATCACATCGTTTCGCCCGCTCAATTATTATAATACAGGAAAACTGAAAGTGATATATCTCACTGTATGGCACAGAAACAAGTTCCAATGAAAGAACAGAAAAACAAAGCACAACAAATTTGTAAAACAAATTCACATATGTGTCGCCCGTTCAATTATTATAACAGGAAAACTGAAAAAGTGATCGCACTGTACAGCACCTAAACAAGTTTTCAGGAAAGAACAGAAAGCAAAGCACTCTTTTTGTAAACTAATTCACATCTTGTAACCGCCCGTTCAATTTATTATAACAGGAAAACTGCCTAAAGTGATATAACCGCTCTAGCAGCACGAAACTAGTTTGAACAAAAGAACATAAGCATAAAGCACAACTTTGTAAACTAATTCACATACGTGTGTCCCGTTCAATTATTATAACAGGAAAACTGAAAAGTGATATATTTTCGCACTCTACAGCACTAAACAAGATTAACCTGAAAGAACAAAAACGCAAACCACAACTTTGTAAACTAATTCACATGTGTAATCGCCCGTTCAATTATTATAACAGGAAAACTGAAAAGTGATTACACCTAACTTGTTCAGGAAACAAGTTTCCATCAAAAGAACAGAAAGCATAAAGCACAACTTTGTAAACTAATTCACATATGTGTTGCCCGTTCAATTATTATAACAGGAAAACTGAAAAGTGATATATCGCACTGTACAGCACAGAAACAAGTTTCCAAGGAAAGAACAAGCATAAAGCACAAATTTGTAAACTAATTCACATGTGTGTAAGCCGTTCAATTATTATAACAGGAAAACTGAAAAAGTGATATCTCCCACTGTACAGCACAGAAACAAGTTTCAATGAAAGAACAGAAGCAAAGCACTAATTTGTAAACGGAATCACATGTGTGTACGGCTCGCTCAATCGAATACAGGAAAACTGAAAAGTGATATATCGCACTGTATGGCAAAGAAACAAGTTTTCATCGAAAGAACAGAAGCATAAAGAACTACTTTGTAAACTATTTCACATACGTGTCGCCTGTTCAATTATTATAAGAGGAAAACTGAAATGTGATATAGCCAAACTGCCTAACCCTAGCCTAACCCTACCTACCTGAGCCCTACCTAAGCCCCCTAACCCTGCCTACACTAACCTAACCCTAACCTAACCCTACCTAACCTAACCCTAACCTAACCTAACACTGCCCTACCTAACACTGCCTAAACCTAAACCTAACCCTAAATTGTTTCCTAACGGGAACAAAAAGCACATAAGCGCCAAAGTACAACTATAAACTAAATCACATGTGTGTCGCTGGCTCAATTAGGAATACAGGAAAACTGAAAAGTGATATATCGCACTCTACAGCACAGGAACAAGTTTCCACAGAAAGAACAGAAAAACAAAGCACTAATTTTAAGCGGAATCACATGCGTCGCTCGCTCAATTGGGAATACAGGAAAACTGAAAAGTGTATATCTCCCACTGTATGGCACAGAAACAAGTTTCCATCGAGAAAGAACAGAAGCATAAAAGCACAACTTTGTAAACTAATTCACATCACGTGTCGCCCGTTCAATTATTATAACAGGAAAACTGAAAAGTGATATGTCGAACTGTACAGCTGGAACAAGTTTCCAATGAAAGAACAGAAAAGCAAAGCACTAATTTGTGAACTAAATCACATGTGTGTAACCATTTCGCTCAATTATTATAACAGGAAAACTGAAGTGATATATCGCACTGTACAGCACAGAAACAAGTTTTCATCAAAGAACAGAAAAGCAAAGCACTACTTTGTAAACTAATTCACAGGTGTGTCACCGTTTCAATTATTATAACAGGAAAACTGAAAGGCAGTGATATATCCCCCTAACTGAACCTAAACAAGTTTAACCAGACAGCCTAACAGAAGCACAAACCTACAACTTTGTAAACTATTTCACCTAGCCCTGCGCCCGTTCAATTATTATAAGAGGAAAACTGAAATGTGGACATGCACCTTGAAAACAAAACCCTGAGCACATAAGAACCTAAAAGAACAACAAATCCCTAAACTAAACTAATTTACTAACCTCTCTGCCGTTCAATTATAACCTAAGGAAACTGAAAAAAGTGATATATCGCACTGTTCTAGCAGGAACAAGTTTCCAACAGAAAGAACATAAGCACAAAGCACAACTTTGTAAACTAATTCACATGTGTGTAGCCCGTTCAATTATTATAACAGGAAAACTGAGAAAGTGATATATCGCACTGTACAGCACAGGAACAAGTTTCCAATGGAAGAACAGAAAAGCAAAGCACTAATTTGTAAACAAAATCACATGTGTGTTAAATCCGTTCAATTATTATAACAGGAAAACTGAAAAGTGATATATCGCACTGTACAGCAAAGAAACAAGTTTCCATCGAAAGAACAGAAGCATAAAACTACTTTGTAAACTATTTCAAATATGTGTTGCCTGTTCAATTAGCTATAACAGGAAAACTGAAAAGTGATATATCAGCCTAGCCTAGCCAAAAACAAGTTAACCTCCCAGAAAGAACCTAAAGAACTACTTTGTAAACCTAATATTTCACATAACACATGTCGCCTGCCCAATTATTATAAGAGGGAAGCTGAAATGTGATATAACCCTAACCCTAACCTAAACCTAACCCTAACCACTGGCATAAGCGTAACCCTATCTAACAGCATTTAACCGGAAACACAAAGAAGCATAGCATAAGCACTGTTTTCCCTATTCTCCACCTGTGCCCGTTCAATTACCTAACAGGGAACCTTGAAAAGTGATAGCCTCAACTCTACAGCACAGGAACAAGTTTCCTTGGAAAGAACAGAAAAACACAAAGTACAATTTGTAAACTAATTCACATGTGTATTGCCCGTTCAATTATTATAACAGGAAAACTGAAAAGTGATATATCGCACTGTACAACACAGGAACAAGTTTCCCGATGAAAGAACAGAAAAGCAAAGCACTAATTTGTAAACAGAATCACATGTGTGTGCTCCCTCAATTAGGAATACAGGAAAACTGAAAAGTGATATATTGCACTGTGCAGCACAAAACAAGTTTTCATCGAAAGAACAAAAGCATAAAGCACTACTTTTAAACTATTTCACATGTGTGTATGCCCCGTTCAATTATTATAACAGGAAAACTGAAAAGTGATATATAGCCTCACTTTCTTAGCACAAAACAAATTTTCCATTTAAGAACACTAGCGCCAAGCACAACCTTTTTGTAACCTAATTAACCTATGTGTCGCCCGTTCAATTATTATAACAGGAAAACTGAAAAGTGATAAATCGCACTGTACTGAACAGAAACAAGTTTTCATCGAAAGAACAAAGCATAAAGCACTACTTTGTAAACTAATTCACATGTGTGTCAGCCTGTTCAATTATTATAACAGGAAAGCTGAAAGTGATATAGCCACTGTACAGCAAAAAAACAAGTTTCCACCTAAAGAACAAGAACACAGCCCAAAAACTAATTGTAAACTAGTTCCAATTTATTATAACCCTGTTCAATTATTATAACAGGAAAACCTAACCTAAAATTTACCTAACCTAACCCCTAAAACTAAAGTGTTTTCTAACAGAAAAACAAGCAGTTTCCAACCCTTTGTAGCAAATTCACATAACTTTGTAAACTACCTAAATTATAATTAGGGGAAATACTGAAAAGTGTGATATATAAACCCTAAGCACAGGAACAAGTTTCCAATGAAAGAACAGATAAGCAAATCACAACTTTGTAAACTAATTCACGTGTCGCCCGTTCAATTATTATACAGGAAAACTGAAAAGTGATATATCGCACTGTACAGCACAGAAACAAGTTTCAAGCAGAAAGAACAGAAAGCGCAAAGCACAACTTTGTAAACTAATTCACATACGTGTTGCCCGTTCAATTATTATAACAGGAAAACTGAAAAGTGATATATTACACTGTACAGCACAGAAACAAGTTTGAAGGAAGAACAAGCAAAAGCACAAATTTGTAAACTAATTCACATCACGTGTCGCCCGTTCAATTATTATAACAGGAAAACTGTAGTGATATATAACCCTAACCCTAACCAAAACTAACCTAAGCCTCAATGACTCCCTAACCTAAAGCAAACCACTAACCTAACCCAAGCTAATTCTTTCCCTAAACCTATCATTGTTCTAAGCCCGTTCAATTAAGTTATAATAAAGGAAACTGAAAGAAATGTGATCAATGCACTGTACAGCAAGAAACAAGTTTCCATCAGAGAAAGAACAACAAGCAAAGCACAAATTTGTCTTCTAATTCAAATGTGTTGGCCTGTTCAATTATTATAAGAGGACGCCTGAAAAGTGATATATCTCCTAACCTGTGTTTCTAACAGAAACAAGTTTTCTAACGAAAGAACAGAAAAGCAAATCACAACTTTGTAAGCTAATTCACATATGTGTCGCCTGTTCCATTATTATAACAGGAAAACTGAAATGTGATATAAAAGACACAAGTTTTCCCCTAGAAACACCCTAACAAGTTTGTAAACTAACCACATATGTGTCCAAACCTAAGTATAAGAGGAAAACTGAAAAGTGATATAACCTAACCTAACCTCTCTAACCTAACCTAACCCTAACCTAACCTAACCCTAAACCTAACTTGTTCCTAACAGGAACAAGTTTCCATCGAAAGCACATAAAAGTAAAAGCTTTTTGTAAACTAAATCACATGTGTGTGGCTCAATTATTATAACAGGAAAACTGAAAAGTGTTATATCGCACTGTATGGCACAGAAACAAGATTTCAATGAAAGAACAGAAAAGCAAAGCACAACTTTGTAAACGGAATTCCTATCGTGTCAGCATGTTCAATTGGGATAACAGGAAAACTGAAAAGTGATATATCTCACTGTACACCTAAAACAAACAAGTTTCAATGAAAGAACAGAACCAGAAAAGCATGAAATTACAATTTGTAAACTAATTCACATGTGTGTTGCCCGTTCAATTATTATAACAGGAAAACTGAAAGTGATATATCGCACTAGACAGCAGAGGGCATTTTCCAACTAAAAAACAAGAAGCCAAAGCACAACTTTGTAAGCTAATTCACATATGTTACAGCCCGTTCAATTATTACTGGGAAAACTGAAAAGTGATATATCGCACTGTACAGCACAGAAACAACTTTCCAAATAACAGAACATAAAGCATAAAGCACAACTTTGTAAACTAATTCACAAATGTGTAACTGTTCAATTATTATAATAAGAAAAACTGAAAAGTGATATACAACCTAACCACTGTGCAGCACAGAAACAATTTTCCAACTAAGAACAAAAAGCATAAAGCACAACTTTGTAAACTAATTCACATGTGTGTTGCCCGTTCAATTATTATACAGGAAAACTGAAATGTGATATATGGCACTATACCAGCACCTGAACAAGTTTACAATGAAAGGAACAGACCTAAAGCTAATAGAACTAGGTTTGTAGAATTATAATCACATGTGTGTCACATATACTCGCTCTGTTCAATTATTATACAGGAAAACTGAAAAGTGTTATCAATATCACTGTACAGCCTGAAACAAGTTTTCCAAGGACAAGACAAGAAACGCAAAGCACACCTTTTAAACTCTTTCACATACGTGTCGCCGTTCAATTATTATAACAGGAAAACTGGTGATATATGTATGGCACACCAGTTTCAAGGAAGAACAAGAAACCCAAAGACCTACTTTGTAGCCTCACGTGAAGCCTGTTCAATTATTATAAAGAGGAAAACTGATATAACCTGGCCTAACCTAACCTAACCTAACCCTGCTTAGGCCTAACAAGCCCTAGCCTACCCTAAGCCTAGCCTAAAACTACCCCTAGCCTAAGCCTAGGCCTAACCCTAACCTGGATCTTACTTGTTCAGCAGAACAAGTTTAGAACAAAAGCACATAAGCGCAAAGTTCAGAAGTTGTGAACTAAATCACATGTGTACAACGTTCAATTATTATAACAGGAAAACTGAAATGTGATATATGGCCCTACCCTAGACGGGAACAAGTTCCAGGCGAAGAACAGAAGCATAAAGCACAACCTTTGTAAACTACCACAACACAGGCCTGTGCCCGTTCAATTATTATAACCTAGGAAAGCTGAAAAGTGATAAAATGCACCTACAGCACAAAACAAGTTTGAGCGTTTAGAACAGAAGCATAAAAGCACAACTTTGTAAACTAATTCACCGCATTATCGCCCGTTCAATTATTATAACAGGAAAACTGAAAGTGATATATGCTTTGTTTGCTGAGAAACAATTTTCCAAGGAAAGAACAGAAAGCATAAGCACAGCTTTGGTAAACTAATTCAAATGTGTAAGCCCGTTCAATTATTATAACAGGAAAACTGAAAGTGATCGCACTATACAGCACAGAAACAAGTTTCAATGAAGAACAGAAAAGCAAAGCACTAATTTGCAAGCTGAATTCACAGGTGTGTCCCGTTCAATTAGAATACAGGAAAACTGAAAAGTGATATATCCTTTTGTATGGCAAAAAACAAGTTTTCAAAGAAGAACAGAAGCCAAAGAACTACTTTGTAAACTATTTCACATACACTTGTCGCCTGTTCAATTATTATAAGGAAAACTGAAATGTGATATAACATAACCTAAAGCCTAACCCTAGTTTTAACCTAACCTACACAACCTAAAACTAGCCTACCTAGCCTGCTTTCAAATCACCTAACCCTGTTCTACTCACTCCTGCCCTAATCCTAACAGTACTGGCCTTTACGCCTAGCCTAAGCCTACTGGCCTGCTTTGTAACAGAAACCGTTTACAACAAAGCACATAAACACAAAGTACAACTTTGTAAACTAAATCATGTGCTTCTTCTTCAGCTGCCTCAATTAGAGATACAGGAAAACTGAAAAGTGATATATCGCAGCCTGCCTGCATTGCACAGGAACAAGTTTCGATGAAGAACAGAAAACAAAGCACTAATTTGTAAATGGAATCACGGATGTGTGTTACCGCTCAATTAGGGATACAGGAAAACTGAAAAGTGTTATCTCCACTGTCACGGCACAGAAACAAGTTTCCATCAAAAAGAACAGAAGCATAAAAAGCACAAATTTGTAAATAAATCAAATGTGTGTTGCTGTGGTTCAATTGGGATAACAGGAAAACTGAAAAGTGATATATCTCCCACTGCCATGGCAGCACAAGTTTCCATCCAACTAACAACAAAGCATAAGCACAACTTTTGTATACTATTTCACATCATTATCGCTAATCAATTATTATAACAGGAAAACTGAAATGTGATGCAACCTAGCCTGTACTCTAACCTAAACAACTTTCCTAAGAAGAACCTAACCAAAGCACATTTGTTTCTTTTCACATAACCCTACTTGCCCGTTCTATTATTATACCTAACCCTTACTTGTGATATAACAGACATTGTTTTACAACAACTTTTATAAGAACAAAAATACAACTTTGTAAAACTAGATTCATCATAGTGTAAGCCTGTTTCAATTAAATACAGGAAAACTGAAAGTGATATATACTTTTCTTACGGCAAAAAACAAGCATCAGAATAACTGAAAACAAAGCACAGCTTTTAAGCGGAATCACATGTGTGTTGCTCCCTCAATTATTATAACAGGAAACTGAAAGTGATATATCAGATATGTACTGCAAATAAACAAGTTTTCAGCGAAAGAGACAGAAGCGTAAAAACCTTTCCACATCAAGCTAATTCATACGTGTAAGCCCGGCCACTTATTATAACAGGGAAACTGAAAAGTGATATAACCTAACCTTCCTTATAGCCAAGCAACAACTTTGCGCGAGCGCTAACGAACAGCAACTAACAAAGCACTAACCCTAGCCTAACCTAACCCTACCTAGTAAGCCCGTTCACCTATTATAACCTAACCTAACCCTAAAGTAACCTAATCTAACAGTACGGCCGAAACAAGTTTCCAACAAAGTAACAAAGCGCCAAAGCACTACTTTGTAGGCTAAATCACATGTGTTCGCTCGATCAATTAGGAATACAGGAAAGCTGAAAAGTGTTATCTTGCTGTAGGCACTGGCCAAACAAGTTTCCAGCGAAGAACAAGCGCCTGGCACTGCCTGGTGAACTAAATTCACATGCGGTGTAAGCCTGGCCTGGCCAGGAAAATTGAAAAGTAATATGGCCCTAACCTAATCCTGGCCTAAAGCCACAATCTAACCCTACCTAACTAACCTGGCCTAGCAACCCCCAACCCTAAGCGTCTACCCCTTGCCCTAACCCTTGTTCAGGGCAACCTTACCTTAACCTAACATAAGCTAACTTGTTTCAATTTTGTAAACTAAATCCATGTGTGTTGCTCGCTCAATTAGGAATACAGGAAAACTAAAAAGTGATATATCACACTCTGCAGCACAGGAACAAGTTTCCAGTAGAAAGAAGACAGAAAAACCAAAGCACTACTTTTGTAAACGGATTCACATGTGTGTTGCCTGCTCAATTGGGACAACAGGAAAACTCAAAAGTGTTATCTCACCTGTACGACCACAAACAAGTTTCCATCAGAGAAAGAACAGAAGCATAAAGCACAACTTTGTAAACTAACACACAAACATGTTTCCAATGTTGAACAGTTTAGTAAACACTACTTTGTAAACTAAAAAGTGATATGTCACTCCTCAGCTGAACAGAAACAACTTTGATATATTGAACTGTACAGCAACAGAAACATAAAATACAACTTTTGTAAACTAATTCATACATGTAGCGTGTTCAATTATTATAACAGAAAACTGAAAGTGATATAACCTAACTTCTTCAACTGTTTCTAACGGGATCAATTTACCAGCGAAAGAACATAAGCATAAAAGCACAACTTTGTAAACTATTTCACATATGTATCAGCCCGTTTCAATTGTAACTTAGAGACTGAAAGTGATATAACACTAGCTGAACCAAAACACAACTTCCCTAACCCTATAAGAACCTAACCATAACCGTGACCACAACCTAACCAAACTAACCCTACCTAACCTAAACCTAACCCGTTCAATAACCTAACCCTAAACTAACAAAGCTTAAGTGATACTTGTTCTAACAGGAACAGAGTTTCCAACAGAAACAACTTTAGCGAAACAGTGAAGCATAATTATAAATACAGAAGGCAGAAAAACTGTAACGAAACATTTCAATGGAAAGAACGAAACACCGTTCAATTAATTTGCATCGTGTCATGTTATTATTAGAAAACTGAAAAGTGATAACACTACTAACCCTAACCTAACTCTAAACCCTAAACAACTTGTTTCTTAGCTGGTAACAAGTTTAGCGCAAAGCACAAGCATAAAGTACAGAAACTAAATCCGCATCACGTGTCCGCCCGTTCATTTAGGATAACAGGAAACTGAAAGTGATAAATGCGCACTGTACAGCACAGGAACAAGTTTGACGAAAGAACAGAAGAAAGCATAAGCACAACGTTTAAATGGAATCACGTCGTTTAGCCCGTTCAATTAGGAATACAGGAAAACTGAAAGTGATATATCGCTGTACTAGACAGAAACAATTTTCCAACTAAAAAAAAGAACAAGCATAAAGCACAACTTTGTAAACTAATTCAAAACGTGTAAGCCTGTTCAGATTATTATAATAATAGGAAAACTGAAAAGTAATATGTCGCACTGTACAGCACAGACACAATTTTCCAACTAAAGAAGAAAACGCAAAAGTACAACTTTGTAAACTAAATCACATGTGTGTTGCTGGCTCAGTGTAACTGGAAAAACTGAAAAGTGATATATCACACTATAAAGCCAAACGAACAAGTTTTTCATCGAATGAAAAGAAAAGAACTAAGCACAAATTTTCAAACGGAATCCATGTGTGTTCACACTATCATGAATACAGGAAAGCTGAAAGTGTTATCTCACTGTAAGCACAGAAACAAGTTTCCCTCGACAGAACAAGTATAAAGCCTACCTACCCTTCTTCACACCTAGCCTCTAGCCTAACCAATCATTATAACAGGCCCCCTGAAAAGTGATATATACCTTTTTGTATGGCAAAGAAACAAGTTTTCATCGAAAGCGCCCTAACCTACTTTGTAACCCTAAGCGTAAACTCGACCGGTGTTATAAGAGGAAAACTTACATGAGATACCTTTATAGCCTAAGTTCAAGTTAACCTAACCCTTCTAAATCACATGCAACCTAGCCTAGCGTGTAATTACCTAAAACTACCTAACCTGCCTAAAGTGATATATTGCACTCCTAAGCACAGGAACTTGTTTCTAATGAAAGAACAGAAACAGGGCGCAAAGTACTACTTTGTAAAGCTTAATCACATGTGTGTCGCTGGCTCAATTAGGAATACCAGGAAGGAATTGAAAATTATTATCTCACTGCTATGGCACAGAGCAAGTTTCCATCGAAAGAACAAGCGCCAAAGCACAGCACATGAAGCTTCGTTCACATCATGTCGCCCGTTCAATTGTATAGCAGGAAGAGCTGAAGGATGCATATCGCACTATGCTAGACAGAAACAACTTTGAGCGAAAGAGCCAAGCGCAAAAAATACAACTACGCAAACTGAATTCACATACGTGTAGCCCGTTCAGGTGTACAACAGGAAGGCAGAAGAGTGATATATCGCCTATGCTGGAACTAAGAAACAACTTTTGAGCAGAAAGAACAAAAGCGCCAAAGCACAACTTTGTAAAGCTAGTTCACACATCGTGTCGCCCGTTCAATTATTATAACAGGAAACTGAAAGTGATATATACGCACACTGTACTAGACAGAAACAAGTTCCAGGAAAGAACAGAAGCATAAAGCACACTTTGTAAACTAATTCACATATGTGTTGCCTGTTCAATTATTATAACAGGAAGGCCTTTGAAAGTTGATGCCCTAACACCGTAAGGCTACTTAGCCTGCCTAACCTGACCGCCAGCCTACCTGGCCCTATAACCTAACCTAACTCTAACCCTACTCTAAACTAACCCTAATCGCCTAACCTAGCGCAACCCCAGTCCCAACAAGTTTCAAGGAAGAGCGTGGGGCAAAATTCTAGATTCTAATCTGAATC
>JAEOAE010003781.1:0-25737 GCA_036365155.1 Meriones psammophilus
GCGGGTTTTTAAAAGGGGGCTGGGTCATTTCTATGTAAGTGGTTTTTAAGTGCTCTGGGGTCATTCTTTTGTAAGAGGGTTTTTTAAATGCTCTAGACACATTTCGTTGGGCGGTTTTTAAATGCTCTGGACACATTTAGTTGGCCGGGTTTTAAGTGCTCTGGGGTCATTTGTTGGAAGGGTTTTAAGTGCTCTGAGTCATTTCTTTAAGGGGTTTTAAGTCTCTCGAGTCATTTGTTGGGGCGGGTTTTTTAAATGCTCCCGGAGTCATTTCTTTAGGCAGTTTTCTAAAATTCAGTGCTCTCTAGAGTCATTTGGGTGGAAGGAGTTTTTAAGTGCTCTGAGTCATTTCTTTGAAGCGAGTTTTAAGTGCTCTCCAGTCATTTCATTTAGGGGTTTTATGTCCTCTGAGTCATTTAGTTGGAGCAGTTTTTAAGTCTCTCTGAGTCATTTCTTTGGAAGTGGGTTTTACGTGCTCTGGAGTCTTTTTGTTGTAAGCAGGATTTTAACTGCTCTGGAGTCATTTCATTGGAAGCAATTTTTAAGTCCTCTGTAGTCATTTTCATAGAAGCAGGTTTTTTAGTGCTGTGGAGTCATTTCACAGAAGCAGTTTTTAATTGCTCTGGAGTCATTTTGTTGGAAGCAGGTTTTTAAGTGCTCTGGAGTCATTTCTTTGGGCGGGATTTAAGTGCTCTTGAGTCATTCACGATGGAAAGGGGTTTAAGTGTTCTAGTGTCCTGTCGTTGGAAACAGGTTTTGTCGTGCATGGAGTCATTTTTGATTTGGAAGTGTGTTTTAAGTGCTCTGGGTCATTTCTTGGAAGCTTGATTTTAAGTGCTCTAGAGTCATTTTTGTTGGAAGAAGTTTTTAAGTTTCTGGTGTCCTGTCGTTGGAACCACGGGTTTTAAGTTCTCTGGAGTTATTTCCTTGGAAGCTGTTTTCGAGCTCTGGAGTCATTTTAGTTGGAAGTGCACATTTTATGTGCTCAGCGTCATTTAGTTGAGCGGGATTTTAAGTGCTATGGAGTCATTTCTTTGGAAGCAGGTTTTAAGTGCTCTGGGTCATTTCTTTGGAGCGGGTTTTAAGTGCTATGGAGTCATTTTTTGAAAGCTGGTTTTTAAGTGCTCTCTAGTCATTTAGTTGTAAGAAGATTTTTGCATACTCTTCGACTTTTCACTGGAAAGGGCTTTTAAGTGCTCTAGTGGTCATTCGTTGGAGCGGGTTTTTAAGTGCTCTGGAGTCATTTCTTTGGAGTGCGGGAAGTGCTCTGGAGACATTTTGATGGAAGGGGTTTTAAGTGTTCTGGTGTCCTGTTATTGGAAACAGGTTTGTAAGTGAGCGTTAGGGATTTTAAGTGCTATGGAGTCATTTAGATTTGGAAGTGGGTTTAGGAGTGCTCTGAGATCATTCGTTCAAATCGGTTTTAAGTGGCATGATTCATTTCGTTGGAATTAGGTTTGTAAAGTTCTCTGGGCATTTTGTTGGAAAGCGGTTTTAAGTGTCTGGACTCATTTCTTTGGAAGGGGTTTTTAAGTGCTCTGAGTCATTTCGTTGGAAGAGGTTTTTAAGTGTTCTGGAGTCATTTTGTTGGAACCAGGTTTTAATTGTTCTTGAGTCATTTTTCGTTGGAACGGTTTTTAAGTGCTCTGGAGTCATTTCGTTGGAAGCGGTTTTTAACTGCTCTGAGTCATTTTGTTAGGCAGTTTTTAAGTCTTGACACATTTCGTTGGAAGCAGGTTTTAACTGCTCTGAGTCATTCGTTTGAAGAGGTTTTATAAGTGCTCTGAGTCATTTCTTTGGAACCGGTTTTTAGTGGTCTGGAGTCATTTCGTTGAAGCGGTTTTAAGTGCTCTGGAGTCATTTCATTTGGAAGCGGGTTTTAAGTGCTCTAGAGTCATTTCTTTGGAAGTGGGTTTTAAGTGCTCTGGAGTCATTTTCGTTGAAGAGAGTTTTAAGTGCTCTGGAAATCATTCCGTTGGAAGCGGGTTTTTAAGGGGTCTGGAGTCATTTCATTGAAGTGGGTTTTTAAAAGTGCTCTGAGGTCATTTCTTTGTAGCAGGTTTTTAAGTGCTCTGAGACACATTTAGTTGGAAGCAGGTTTTAACTACTCTGGACATTCATTTTCATTTAAACAATTTTTTTAAGTGCTCTGGAGTCATTTCGTTGGAAGAGGTTTTTAAATTGCTCTTGAGTCCTTTCGTTGGAAACGAGGTTTTAAGTGCTCTGGAGTCATTTCGTGAATCGGTTTTAAGTGCTCTGGAGTCATTTCTTTGGAAAGCGGGTTTTCGTGCTCTGGAGTCATTTGTTGGAACCGGTTTAAGTACTCTGGAGTTATTTTGTTGGAAGTGGTTTTTTGTGCTCTGGAGTCCTTTCGTTGGAAGCGGGTTTTAAGTGCTCTGGAGTCATTTCGTTGGAAGTGGGTTTTTAAGTGCTCTGGAGTCATTTAGATTTGGGCTGGGTTTTAAGTGCTCTGGAGTCATTTCTTTGGAAGGGTTTTTAAGTGTTCTGGAGTCATTTCGTTGGAAGGGGTTTTAACTGATCTGTAGTCATTTCATGGAAGAGGGTTTTAAGTGTTCTGTGGTCATTTCGGGTTTTTGGGGCGGTTTTTTTAAGTGCTCTAGAGTCATTTCTTAGAAGCAGGTTTTTAAGTGCTCTGGAGTCATTTTGTTGGAAGCAGGTTTTTAAGTGCTCTTGAGTCATTTCTTTGGAAGCGGTTTTTAAGTGCTCTGGGAGTCATTTCTTTGGAAGTGGTTTTTTAAGTGCTCTGAGTCATTTAGTACAAAGCAGGGGTTTTTGGTGCTCTGGAGTCATTTTGTTGAAGCAGGATTTTAACTGCTCTGGAGTCATTTCGTTGGAAGGGTTTTTAAGTGCTCTGGAGTCATTTTGTTTAGAGCAGGTTTTTAAGTGCTCTTGAGTCATTTCATTGGAAGGGGTTTTTAACTGGTCTGGAGTCATTTTGTTGGAAACGGGTTTTTAAGTGCTCTCTGAGTCATTTCCGTTGAAGCGGTTTTTAAGTCCTCTGGGACATTTCGTTAAACGGGTTTTTAAGTCCTCTGGATTCATTTCTTTGGAAGAAGGTTTTTAAGTGTTTTGGTGTCATTTCTTTGGAACCAGGTTTTAAGTGGTCTGGAGTCATTTCGTTGAAGCAGGTTTTAAGTGGTCTGAGTCATTTCTTTAGAAGCGGGTTTTTAAGTACTCTGGACACATTTGTTGGAAGTGGTTTTAAGTCCTCTGGAGTCATTTGGTTGGAAGCAGGTTTTAAGTCCTCTGGATTCATTTCTTTGGAAAAGGGTTTTTAAGTGTTCTGGTGTCCTGTCGTTGGAACCGGGGTTTTAAGTGGTCTGGAGTCATTTCGTTGGAAGCGGGTTTTAAGTGCTCTGAGTCATTTCTTTGGAAGCGGGTTTTTTAAGTGCTCTGGAGTCATTTCTTTGAAATCAGGTTTTTAAGTGCTCTCAAGTCATTTAGTTGGAAGAGAGTTTTTAAGTGCTCTGGAATCATTTCTTTGGAAGCAGGTTTTTAAGTGCTCTCAGTCATTTCATTGAAGTGGTTTGTTTTATGTGCTCTGAGGTCATTTTTCTTTGGATGTTGATTTTAAGTTCCTCTGAGTCATTTTCTTTGGAGCGGGTTTTTAATTGCTCTGGAGTCATTTAGATTTGGAACCGGTTTTTAAGTACTCTGAGTCATTTGTTGAAACCGGGTTTTAATTATTCTTGAGTCATTTCTTTGGAAGCAGGGTTTTAAGTGCTCTGGAGTCATTTCTTTTCAGTAGGTTTTTAAGTGCTCTGAGTCATTTAGTTTGGAAGAGGTTTTTAAGTGCTCTGGAAGCATTTAAATTTGGAAGCAGGTTTTAACTGCTCTGGAGTCATTTGTTGGAAGTGGTTTTATAAGTGCTCTGAGGTCATTTCTTTGGAAGTGGTTTTTTAGTGCTCTGAGTCATTTCGTTGGAAGTGGGTTTTACGTGCTCAGAGTCATTTCATTGGAATCGGTTTTTAAGTGTTCTGGAGTCATTTAGATTTGGAAGAAGGTTTTTAAGTGCTCTGAGTCATTTTGTTGGAACAGGTTTTTAAGTGCTCTTGAGTCATTTCGTTAAGCGGGTTTAAGGTTCTGGAGTCATTTCTTTGGAAGCTGGTTTTTAAGTGCTCTGGAGTCAGTTCTTTGGAAGGGTTTTTAAGTGCTCTAGACACATTTTAGATTTGAAGCGGGTTTTTAAATGCTCTGGTCATTTCATTGGAAGCAGGTTTTAAGTGCTCTGAGTCATTTCTTTGGGTTTTTTAAGTGCTCTGGAGTCATTTTATTTGGAAGGGTTTTTAATTGCTCTGGAGTCATTTCGTTGGAAGCAGGTTTTAAGTGCTCTGGAGTCATTTCTTTGGAAGTGGGTTTTAAGTGATCTGTAGTCATTTCGTTGGAAGAGGGGTTTTTAAGTGCTCTGTAGTGTTTTCATGGAAGCGGTTTTTTAAGTGCTCTGAGTCATTTCTTGGAAGAAGAGGTTTTTAGACACATTTTGCTCTGTTGGAAAAGTCATTTTCTTTGAAGTCATTTCGTTGGGCGGGTTTTAAGTGCTCTGGAGTCATTTCTTTGGAAGGTTTTTAAGTGCTCTAAGGTCATTTCTTTAGGCGGGTTTTTAGATGCTCTGTGTCATTTCTTTGGAAGTAGGTTTTAAGTGCTCTGGCATTTCATTTGTTTTTAAGTCCTCTGGACTCATTTAATTTGAAGAGTTTTTTTGTCTGGTGTCATTCGTTGGAATCGGTTTTTAACTGATCTGGAGTCATTTCTTTGGGGGTTTTTAAGTGGTCTGAGTCATTTCTTTGGAAGCGGGTTTTTAAAGTGCTCTGGAGTCATTTCTTTTTGGACGGTTTTTAAGTGCTCTGGAGTCATTTCGTTGAAGCAAGATTTTGCGTGCTCTGTAGTCATTTCATTGGAAGCAGGTTTTTAAGTGCTCTGTAGTCATTTCATTGAAGTGTTTTTTTTAAGTGCTCTGAGTCATTTTTTTAGATTTTAAGTTCTCTGAGTCATTCGTTTGGAAGCAGGTTTTTAAGTGCTCTGAGTCATTTTGTTGAAACAGGTTCAAAGTACTCTGAGTCATTTCTTTGGAAAAAGAGGTTTTTAAGTGCTCTGTGGTCATTCGTTGGAACCGGGTTTTAAGTGCTCTGAGTCATTTCTTTCAAAGTGGGTTTTAAGTGCTCTGCAGTCATTTGTTTGGAAGTAGGTTTTTAACTGCTCTGGAGTCATTTCGTTGGAAGGGGTTTTTAAGTCCTCAGGTCATTTTGTTGAACTGGGTTTTTAAGTGCTCTGAAGTCATTTAGTTGGAGGCGGGTTTTTAAGTCTCTGAGTCATTTTGTTGAATTGGGTTTTTAAGTGCTCTGAGTCATTCCGTTGGAACGGGTTTTTAAGTGCTCTGGAGTCATTTCATTGGAGCGAGGTTTTAACTGCTCTGGATTTCATTTTCTTTGGAAGAGGGTTTTTAAGTGTTTTGGAGTCATTTCGTTTGAATCAGGTTTTAAGTGTCATTTCACAGCGGTTTTTAAGTTGCTCTAGGTCATTTCTTTTGGGCGGGTTTTAAGTGGTCTTGAGTCATTTCTTTAGTGCGGGTTTTAAGTACTCTGGAGTCATTTCGTTGGAAGAGGGGTTTTTAAGTCCTCTGGAGTCTTTTGGTTGGAAGCAGGTTTTAAGTCCTTTTGGATTCAGGTTTTTCTTTGGAAGAGGTTTTTAAGTGTTCTGGAGTCCTTTTGTTGAAGAGAGTTTTTGTGCTCTGAGTCATTTTGGGAAACGGTTTTTAAGTGCTCTGGGTCATTTGGATTTGAAAGCGGGTTTTTAAGTGGTCTGGAGTCATTTCGTTGGAAGCGGATTTTTAAGTGCTCTTGGAGTCATTTTTTGGAAGAGGGTTTTAAGTGCTCTGGAGTCATTTTCGTTGGAACCGGTTTTTAAGTGCTCTGGGTCATTTCTTTGGAAGGAGGTTTTTAAGTGCTCTGGAGTCATTTTTTTTGGCAAGGTTTTTAAGTGCTCTGGAGTCATTTTCTTTGGAAGTGGGTTTTTATGTGCTCTGGAGTCATTTCGTTGGAAGCAGGATTTTAAGTTCTCTGGAGTCATTTCTTTGGAAGCAGGTTTTAAGTTCTCTGTAGTCATTTTTTAGAAGGGTTTTTTTAAGTGCTCTGGAGTCATCTCGTTGGGTTTTTTTTGCTCTGGAGTCATTTCATTTGGAAGCGGGTTTTTAAGTACTCTGAGTCATTTTGTTGGAAGAGGTTTTTAAGTATTCTGGAGTCATTTTTTGTTGGAAGTGGTTTTAAGTGTTCTGGAGTCATTTTTTGAACAGGTTTTTAAGTGCTCTGAGTCATTTCTTTGGAAGGGTTTAAGTGCTCTGGAGTCATTTAGTTGGAGGCGGGTTTTTAAGTCCTCTGGGTCATTTCTTTGGAAGTGGGTTTTAAGTGCCTCTGGTGTCATTTCGTTGGAACCAGGATTTTAAGTGGTCTGGAGTCATTTCGTTGGACGGGTTTTAAGTGGTCTGAGTCATTGGAAGCCGGGTTTTTAAGTGCTCTGGACACATTTCTTTGAAGTGGGTTTTGTCCTCTGGACACTTTTGGTTGAAGCAGGTTTTAAGTCCTCTGGATTCATTTCTTTGGAAGAGGGTTTTAAGTGTTCTGGTGTCCTTTATTTGGAACCGGGTTTTTAAGTGCTCTGAGTCTTTTTCGTTGGAAACGGGTTTTTAAGTTCTCTGGAGTCATTTCTTTGGAAGTGGTTTTTTAGGTTTCTGACACATACTTCTCCTTTTAAGTGCTCTGAGTCATTTTTGGAAGAGGGTTTTTTGCTCTGAATCATTTCTTTGAAGCAGTTTTTAAGTGCTCTGAGTCATTTCATTGGAAGCGGGTTTTTATGTGCTCTTGAGTCATTCATTTGGAAAGCGGTTTTTAAGTGCTCTGGAGTCATTTCTTTGAAGTGGGTTTTTAAGTGCTCTGAGTCATTTCATTGGAATCAGGTTTTAAGTGCTCTGAGTCATTTCGTTGGAAGAGGGTTTTAAGTGTTCTGGAGTCATTTTGTTAGAAACGGGTTTTAAGTGCTTTGAGTCATTTTGGAAGGGTTTTAAGTGCTCTGGAGTCATTTTGTTGGAAGCGGGTTTTTAAGTGCTCTGGAAGTCATTTCGTTGGAAGCAGGTTTTTAAGTGCTCTGGACTCATTTCGTTGGGAAGTGGGTTTAAAGTTTTTAGCGGGTTTTAAGTATTTCATTTTCTTTGGAAGGGATTTTTAAGTGCTCTGGAGTCATTTCGTTGGAAGGGTTTTTAAGAGCTCTGGAGTCTTTTTGTTGGAATCGGGTTTTTAAGTTCTCTGGAGTCATTTGTTGAAACGGGTTTTTAAGTGCTCTGGAGTCATTTCGTTTGGAAGCTTGATTTTTAAGTGCTCTGGAGTCATTTCGTTGGAAGAGGGTTTTAAGTGTTCTGGTGTCCTGTCATTGGAACCGGGTTTTAAGTGCTCTTGAGTCATTTTCGTTTGAAGTGGGTTTTTAAGTGTTCTGGGAGTCATTTCGTTGGAACCATTTTTAAGTGCTCTGGAGTCATTTTCGTTGGCCCAGGGTTTTAAGTGTTCTTCATTTCTTTTGGAAGCGGGTTTTTTAATTGAACTGAGTCATTTTTTTGGAAGCAGGTTTTTAAGTGCTCTCAAGTCATTTCTTTAGAAGCGGTTTTTAAGTTCTCTGGAGGCATTTTGTTGGAAGTGTGTTTTTAAGTGCTCTGGAGTCATTTCCTTGGAAACTTTTTAAGTGCTCTGCAGTCATTTCATTGGAAGAAGTTTTTAAGTGTTCTGGTGTCATTTTCGTTTTTGAACCGGGTTTTAAGTGCTCTGGAGTTATTTTTTGGAAGTGCGTTTTTATGTGCTCTTGAGTCATTTTGTTTGAAGCAGGTTTTTTAAGTGCTCTGGAGTCATTTTTTTTGAAAGCTGGTTTTTAAGTGCTCTCAAGTCATTTAGTTGGAACGGATGTTTTAATTCCTCTTCCGACTTTTCACTGGAAGAGGGCTTTTGTGCTCTGCAATCGCGCGGTTTTTAAGTCCTCTGGAGTCATTTCTTTGGAAGCGGGTTTTTAAGTCCTCGGATTCATTTTCTTTGGAAGAGGTTTTTGCTTTGGTGTCATTTCGTTGGAGAGGGTTTTAAGTGCTCTGAGTCATTTTGTTGGAAACGGGTTTTTAAGTGCTCTTGAGTCATTTGATTGGAAGCGGGTTTTTGAGTGCTCTGGAGTCATTTCTTTGGAAGCGGATTTTTAAGTGTTCTGGAGTCATTTCGTTGGAAGAGGTTTTTAAGTGCTCTGGAGTCATTTTTTGGAAGCGGGTTTTATGTGCTCTCAGTCATTTCATTGGAAGTGGGTTTTTTATGTCCTTTAAGCGGGTTTTTAAGCTCTCTGGAGTCATTTCTTTGGAAGCGGGTTTTTACGTGCTCTTGAGTCATTTCGTTGGAATCGGGTTTTAAGTACTCTGGAGTCATTTTGTTGGAAGAGGGTTTTAATTGTTCTGTGGCCTTTTTTGGAACCGGGTTTTTAAGTGCTCTGGAGTCATTTCTTTGGAAGTGGATTTTTAAGTGCTCTGAGTCATTTCGTTGGAAGCAGGATTTTAATGATTTGTAGTCATTTCATTGGAAGCAGGTTTTAAGTCCTCTGTAGTCATTTTCTTTGAAGCAGGTTTTTAAGTGCTGTGAGTCATTTCCTTAGAAGCAGGTTTTAATTGCTCTGGAGTCATTTGTTGGAAACAGGTTTTATTGCGTGCATGGAGTCATTTCGTTGGAAGTGTGTTTTTAAGTGCTCTGAGTCATTTTGGAAGCTTGATTTTAAGTGCTCTAGAGTCATTCGTTGGAAGAAGTTTTTTAAGTGTTCTGGTGTCCTGTCGTTGGAACGGGTTTTTAAGTTCTCTGGAGTTATTTCCTTGAAGCTGTTTTTACGAGCTCTGAGTCATTTCGTTGGAAGTGCATTTTTATGTGCTCTGATCGCGTCATTTCGTTCAAGCGGGATTTTAAGTGCTATGGAGTCATTTCTTTGGAAGCAGGTTTTTAAGTGCTCTGAGTCATTTCTTTGGAAGCGGGTTTTTAAGTGCTATGGAGTCATTTTTTGAAAGCTGGTTTTAAGTGCTCTCAAGTCATTTAGTTGTAAGAAGATTTTTTGCATACTCTTCCGACTTTTCACTGGAAGAGGGCTTTTTAAGTGCTCTGGAGTCATTTCATTGGAAGCGGGTTTGTAAGTGCTCTGGAGTCATTTCTTTGGAAGCGGCATTTTAAGTGCTCTGGAGTCATTTCGATGGAAGAGGGGTTTTAAAGTGTTCTGGTGTCCTGTTGTTGGAAACAGGTTTGTAAGTGAATGGAGTCATTTCGTTGGAGGCGGGATTTTAAGTGCTATGGAGTCATTTCGTTGGAAGTGGGTTTTTATGTGCTCTGAGGTCATTTCTGTTCAAACCGGTTTTTAAGAGCATGATTCATTTCTTTGGAAGTGGTTTGTAAGTTCTCTAGAGGCATTTCATTAGAAGTGGTTTTTAAGTGTCTGGACTCATTTCGTTGGAAGGCGGGTTTTTAAATGCTCTGGAGTCATTTCGTTGGAATCGGTTTTTAAGTGCTCTGGAGTCATTTTGTTGGAAGAGAGTTTTTAAGTGCTCTGAGTCATTTCTTTGAAGCGGTTTTTTTAAGTGCTCTTGAGTCATTTCGTTGGAAGCAGGTTTTTAAGTGCTCTGGAGTCATTTCTTTTGAAGCGGTTTTTCGTGCTCTGAGTCATTTTCGTTGAATCGGGATTTTAAGTACTCTGGAGTCATTTTGTTGGAAGAGGGTTTTAATTGTTCTGGTGGCATGTCATTGGAACCGGGTTTTTAAGTGCTCTGGAGTCATTTCGTTGAAGCGGGTTTTAAGTGCTCTGGAGTCATTTCTTTGGAAGTGGGTTTTTAAGTGCTCTGGAGTCATTTCGTTGGAAGCAGGATTTTAACTGATCTGTAGTCATTTCATTGAAGTGGTTTTTAAGTGCTCTGTAGTCATTTCCTTAGAAGCAGGTTTTTAAGTGCTGTGGAGTCATTTCCTTAGAAGCAGGTTTTTAATTGCTCTGGAGTCATTTTGTTGGAAGCAGGTTTTTAAGTGCTCTGAGTCATTTCTTGGAAGCAGGATTTTTTAAGTGTTCTGGAGTCATGTCGTTGGAATTGGGTTTTTAAGTGCTCTGAGTTATTTCGTTGGAAGCTGTTTTTTAAGAGCTCTGAGTCATTTCGTTGGAAGTGCATTTTTATGTGCTCTGATTCATTTCTTTGGAAGCCCGGGTTTTTAAGTGCTATGAGTCATTTCTTTGGAAGCTGGTTTTAAGTGGTCTGGAGTCATTTCTTTGAAGCGGGTTTTTAAGTGGTCTGGAGTCATTTTTTGAAAGCTGGTTTTTAAGTGCTCTCAAGTCATTTAGTTTAAGAAGATTTTTTAAGTCCTCTTCCGACTTTTCACTGGAAGAGGGTTTTTAAGTCCTCTGGAGTCATTTCTTTGGAAGCGGGTTTTTAAGTGCTCTGGAGTCATTTCTTTAGGCGGTTTTTAAGTGCTCTGGAGTCATTTCGATGGAAGAGGGGTTTTAAGTGTTCTGGTGTCATTTTTTTGAAACAGGTTTGTAAGTGAACTCTGGAGTCATTTCGTTGAAGCGGATTTTAAGTGCTCTGAGTCATTTCGTTGGAAGTGGGTTTTAAGTGCTCTGAGGTCATTTCTTTCAAACCAGGTTTTTAAGTGCTCTTGATTCATTTCATTGGAAGTGGGTTTTTAAGTTCTCTGAGGCATTTCATTAGAAGCGGGTTTTTAAGTGTCTGGACTCATTTCTTTGGAAGCGGGTTTTAAGTGCTCTGGAGTCATTTTTCGTTGGAATCGGATTTTAAGTTCTCTGGAGTCATTTTGTTGGAAGAGGGTTTTTAATTGTTCTTGGTGGCTTCATTTCGTTGGAAGAGGGGTTTTTAAGTGCTCTGGAGTCATTTCGTTGGCGGGTTTTAACTGCTCTAGAGTCATTTTGTTGGAAGCGGGTTTTTCGTGCTCTGGTGGCATTTCGTTGGAAGCAGGTTTTTAAGTGCTCTGGTCATTTAGATTTGAAGTGGGTTTTAACTGCTCTGGAGTCATTTATTTGAAAGCGGGTTTTTAAGTGCTCTGGAGTCATTTCTTTGGAAGTGGGTTTTTAAGTGCTCTGGAGTCATTTCGTTGGAAGCAGGTTTTTTAACTGCTCTGGAGTCATTTCGTTGGAAGGGGTTTTTTAAGTGCTCTGAGTCATTTTGTTGGAAACGGGTTTTAAGTGCTTTGGAGTCATTTCGTGGAAGCAGGGAAGTACTCGGGTTTTAAGGGGTCTTGAGTCATTTCATTAAAGAGGTTTTAAAGCGGGTTTTTAAGTGCTCTGGAGTCATTTCTTTGGAAGCGGTTTTTAAGTGCTCTGGAGTCATTTTTGGAAGCGGTTTTTAAATGCTCTGGACACATTTCGTTGGGCGGGTTTTTTTAAATACTCTGGACACATTTTTAAGCGGGTTTTTAAGTGCTCTGGAGTCATTTCGTTGGAAGAGGGTTTTAAGTGCTCTGGAGTCATTTCTTTGAAGAGGTTTTTAAGTGCTCTGGAGTCATTTCATTTGGAAGCGGTTTTTAAGTGCTCTGGAGTCATTTCTTTGGAAGCGGTTTTTACGTGCTCTGAGTCATTTCTTTCATTCTGAGTTGGAATCGGGATTTTAAGTACTCTGGAGTCATTTTGTTGGAAGAGGTTTTTTAATTGTTCTGGTGGCCTTTCATTGGAACCGGTTTTTAAGTGCTCTGGAGTCATTTACGTTGGAAGCGGGTTTTTAAGTGCTCTGGAGTCATTTCTTTTGGAAGTGGGTTTTTAAGTGCTCTGGAGTCATTTCGTTGGAAGCAGGTTTTTAACTGATCTGTAGTCATTTCATTGGAAGCAGGTTTTTAAGTGCTCTGTAGTCATTTCTTAGAAGCAGTTTTTAAGTGCTGTGGAGTCATTTTAGAAGCAGGTTTTTAATTGCTCTGAGTCATTTTGTTGGAAGCAGGTTTTGTAAGTGCTCTGGAGTCATTTCTTTGGAAGCGGGATTTTAAGTGCTCTGGAGTCATTTTGATTGGAAGCGGGTTTTTAAGTGCTCTGAGTCATTTCTTTGGAAGTGGGTTTTTAGTGCTCTGGAGTCATTTTGTTGGAAGCAGGATTTTACTGCTCTGGAGTCATTTCGTTGGAAGGGGTTTTTAAGTGCTCTGGAGTCATTTTGTTGAAATGGGTTTTTAAATGCGCTCTTGAGTCATTTAGTCATTGGAGCCGGTTTTTAAGGGGTCTGAGTCATTTCGTTGGAATTGGGTTTTTAAGTGCTCTGCAGTCATTCCGTTAAGCGGTTTTTAAGTCCTCTGGACACATTTCGTTGGAAGAGGGTTTTAAGTCCTCTGGATTCATTTCTTTGGAAGAGGGTTTTTAAGTGTTTTGGTGTCCTGTCGTTGGAACCAGGTTTTTAAGTGGTCTGGATTCATTTTGTTGGAAGCGGGTTTTTAAGTGGTCTGGAGTCATTTCTTTGGAAGCGGGTTTTTAAGTACTCTGGACACATTTCATTGGAAGTGGGTTTTTAAGTCCTCTGGAGTCATTTCATTGGAAGCAAATTTTTAAGTCCTCTGGATTCATTTCTTTGGAAGAGGGTTTTTAAGTGTTCTGGTCATTTCATTGGAACCGGGTTTTTAAGTGGTCTGAGGTCATTTAGTTGGAAGCGGTTTTTAAGTGGTCTGGAGTCATTTATTTGGAAGTGGGTTTTTAAGTGCTCTGGACACATTTCTTGGAAGCGGGTTTTTAAGTGCTCTGGAGTCATTTCGTTGGAAGAGGGTTTTTAAGTGCTCTGGAATCATTTCTTTGGAACAGGTTTTAAGTGCTCTGAGTCATTTCATTGGAAGTGGGTTTTTATGTGCTCTGAGGTCATTTCGTTGGAAGCGGATTTTAAGTTCTCTGAGTCATTTCTTTGGAAGCGGGTTTTTAAGTGCTCTGGAGTCATTTTGTTGGAAGCAGGGTTTTAATTGTTCTGTGGCATTTCGTTAGAACCAGGTTTTTAAGTGCTCTGAGTCATTTAGTTGGAAGTGGGTTTTAACTGCTCTGGAGTCATTTAGTTGGAAGCGGGTTTTTAAGTGCTCTGAGTCATTTCGTTGGAAGCAGGATTTTAAGTGCTCTGGACTCATTTCGTTGGAAGCGGGGTTTTTAAGTGCTATTGAAGCATTTCGTTGGAAGCGGGGTTTTTAAGTGCTCTGGACTCATTTCTTTGGAAGGGTTTTAAGTGCTCTGGAGTCATTTCGTTGAAGCGGTTTTTAAGAGCTCTGGAGTCTTTTTTGTTAAGCGGTTTTTAAGTTCTCTGGAGGCATTTCTTTGGAAGTGGGTTTTAAGTGCTCTTGAGTCATTTCGTTGGAAAGCTTGATTTTAAGTGCTCTGGAGTCATTTAGTTGGAAGAAGTTTTTTAAGTGTTCTGTGTCCTTTCATTGGAACCGGGTTTTTAAGTGCTCTTGAGTCATTTGTTGGAAGTGGGTTTTTAAGTGTTCTGGAGTCATTCCGTTGGAGGCGGGATTTTAAGTGCTCTGGAGTCATTTCGTTGAAGCGGGTTTTAAGTGTTCTTCAGTCTTCTCGCTGAGGCGGGTTTTAATTGAACTGGAGTCATTTCTTTGGAAGCAGGTTTTTAAGTGCTCTGGATTCTTTTCTTTAGAAGCGGGTTTTAAGTTCTCTGGAGCATTTTGTTGGAAGTGGGTTTTAAGTGCTCTGAGTCATTTCCTTTGAAACTTGATTTTAAGTGCTCTGCAGTCATTTCGTTGGAAGAGGGTTTTTAAGTGTTCTGGTGTCCTTTCGTTTGAACCGGGTTTTAAGTGCTCTGGAGTTATTTTGTTGGAAGAGGGTTTTTATGTGCTCTTGAGTCATTTCTTTGGAAGTGGGTTTTTAAGTGCTCTGGAGTCATTTTTTTGAAAGCTGGTTTTTAAGTGCTCTCAAGTCATTTAGTTGTAGCGGATGTTTTACATTCTCTTCCGACTTTTCGTTGGAAAGGCTTTTAAGTGCTCTGCAATCATTTCGTTGGAAGCGGTTTTTAAGTCCTCTGGACACATTTCGTTGGAAGCGGGTTTTTAAGTCCTCTGGATTCATTTCTTTGGAAGAGGGTTTTTAAGTGCTTTGGTGTCCTTCGTTGGAAGAGGGTTTTTAAGTGCTCTGGAGTCATTTTGTTGGAAGCGGGTTTTAAGTGCTCTTGAGTCATTTGATTGGAAGCGGGTTTTGAGTGCTCTGAGTCATTTCTTTGGAAGCGGTTTTTAAGTGCTCTGGAATCATTTCGTTGGAAGAGGTTTTAAGTGCTCTGGGAGTCATTTCTTTGGAAGCGGGTTTTTTAAGTGCTCTGAGTCATTTCATTGGAAGTGGGTTTTTATGTGCTCTGAGGTCATTTCGTTGGAAGCGGGTTTTAAGTGCTCTGAGTCATTTCTTTGGAGCGGGTTTTTACGTGCTCTGGAGTCATTTCTTTGGAATCGGGATTTTAAGTACTCTGGAGTCATTTTGTTGGAAGAGGGTTTTAATTGTTCTGGTGGTCTGTCGTTGGAAGGGTTTTTAAGTGCTCTGGAGTCATTTTGTTGGAAGTGGGTTTTAACTGCTCTGGAGTCATTTCGTTGGGGAGGGGTTTTAAGTGCTCTGAGTCATTTCTTTGGAAGTGGGTTTTTAAGTGCTCTGAGTCATTTTTGGAAGCAGGATTTTTAACTGATCTGTAGTCATTTCATTGGAAGCAGGTTTTAAGTCCTCTGTAGTCATTTCCTTAGAAGCAGGTTTTAAGTGCTGTGGAGTCATTTCCTTAGAAGCAGGTTTTAATTGCTCTGGAGTCATTTTGTTGGAAGCAGGTTTTAAGTGCTCTGGAGTCATTTCTTTGAAGCGGGTTTTTACGTGCTCTGGAGTCATTTCGTTGGAAGAGGGTTTTAAGTGTTCTGAGTCGTTTGTCGTTGGAAACAGGTTTTAATTGTTCTGGTGGCATTTCGTTGGAAGTGTGTTTTTAAGTGCTCTGAGTCATTTCCTTGGAAGCTTGATTTTAAGTGCTCTAGAGTCATTTCGTTGGAAGAAGTTTTTAAGTGTTCTGGTGTCCTGTCGTTGGAACCGGTTTTTAAGTTCTCTGAGTTATTTCCTTGAAGCTGTTTTTTACGAGCTCTGAGTCATTTCTTTGAAGTGCATTTTTATGTGCTCTGGCGTCATTTCGTTCGGGGCGGGATTTTAAGTGCTATGGAGTCATTTCTTTGGAAGCGGGTTTGTAAGTGCTCTGGAGTCATTTCTTTGGAAGCGGGTTTTTTAAGTGCTATGGAGTCATTTTTTTGAAAGCTGGTTTTTAAGTGCTCTCAAGTCATTTAGTTGTAAGAAGATTTTTGCATACTCTTCCGACTTTTCACTGGAAGAGGGCTTTTTTAAGTGCTCTGGAGTCATTTCGTTGGAAGCGGGTTTGTAAGTGTTCTGAGTCATTTCTTTGGGCGGGATTTTAAGTGCTCTGGAGTCATTTCGATGGAAGAGGGTTTTAAGTGTTCTGGTGTCCTGTCGTTGGAAACAGGTTTGTACGTGCATGGAGTCATTTCGTTGGAAGTGTGTTTTTAAGTGCTCTGAGTCATTTCCTTGGAAGCTTGATTTTAAGTGCTCTAGAGTCATTTCGTTGGAAAAGTTTTTAAGTGTTCTGGTGTCCTGTCGTTGGAACCGGTTTTTAAGTTCTCTGGAGTTATTTCCTTGAAGCTGTTTTTTACGAGCTCTGAGTCATTTCGTTGAAGTGCATTTTTATGTGCTCTGGCGTCATTTCGTTCAAGCGGGATTTTAAGTGCTATGGAGTCATTTCTTTGGAAGCAGGTTTTTAAGTGCTCTGGAGTCATTTCTTTGGAAGCGGGTTTTTAAGTGCTATGGAGTCATTTTTTTTGAAAGCTGGTTTTAAGTGCTCTCAAGTCATTTAGTTGTAAGAAGATTTTTGCATACTCTTCCGACTTTTCACTGGAAGAGGGCTTTTTAAGTGCTCTGGAGTCATTTCATTGGAAGCGGGTTTGTAAGTGCTCTGGAGTCATTTCTTTGGAGGCGGATTTTAAGTGCTCTGGAGTCATTTCGATGGAAGAGGGGTTTTAAGTGTTCTGGTGTCCTGTTGTTGGAAACAGGTTTGTAAGTGAATGGAGTCATTTCGTTGGAAGCGGGATTTTAAGTGCTATGGAGTCATTTCGTTGGAAGTGGGTTTTTATGTGCTCTGAGGTCATTTCGTTCAAATCCGGTTTTTAAGAGCACTTGATTCATTTCGTTGGAAGTGGGTTTGTAAGTTCTCTAGAGGCATTTCATTAGAAGCGGGTTTTTAAGTGTCTGGACTCATTTCGGTGGAAGCGGGGTTATAAGTGCTCTGGAGTCATTTCGTTGGAATCGGGATTTTAAGTACTCTGGAGTCATTTTGTTGGAAGCAGGTTTTTAACTGCTCTAGAGTCATTTTGTTGGAAGAGGGTTTTTAATTGTTCTTGTGGCCTATCGTTGGAACCGGGTTTTTAAGTGCTCTGGAGTCATTTCGTTGGAAGCAGGTTTTTAACTGCTCTAGAGTCATTTCGTTGGAAGCGGGTTTTTACGTGCTCTGGAAGCATTTCGTTGGAAGCAGGTTTTTAACTGCTCTGGAGTCATTTCGTTGGAAGCGGGTTTTTATAAGTGCTCTGGAGTCATTTCTTTGGAAGTGGGTTTTTTAGTGCTCTGGAGTCATTTCGTTGGAAGCAGGATTTTAACTGCTCTGGAGTCATTTCATTGGAAGCGGGTTTTTAAGTGCTCTGAGTCATTTCTTTTGGAAGTGGGTTTTTAGTGCTCTGAGTCATTTCGTTGGAAGCAGGATTTTAACTGCTCTGGAGTCATTTCATTGGAAGGGGGTTTTTAAGTGCTCTGGAGTCATTTTGTTGGAAACGGGTTTTTAAGTGCTCTTGAGTCATTTCGTTGGAAGCAGGTTTTTAAGGGGTCTGGAGTCATTTCGTTGGAATTGGGTTTTAAGTTCTGCAGTCATTCCGTTAGGCGGGTTTTTAAGTGCTCTAGACACATTTCGTTGGAAGCGGGTTTTTAAGTCCTCTGATTCATTTCTTTGGAAGAGGGTTTTTAAGTGTTTTGGTGTCCTGTCGTTGGAACCAGGTTTTTAAGTGGTCTGGAGTCATTTCGTTGGAATCGGGTTTTTAAGTGGTCTGGAGTCATTTCTTTGGAAGCGGGTTTTAAAGTACTCTGGACACATTTCGTTGGAAGTGGGTTTTTAAGTCCTCTGGACACTTTTCGTTGGAAGCAGGTTTTTAAGTCCTCTGGATTCATTTCTTTGGAAGAGGGTTTTTAAGTGTTCTGGTGTCCTGTCGTTGGAACCGGTTTTTAAGTGGTCTGAGTCATTTCGTTGGAAGCGGGTTTTTAAGTGGTCTGGAGTCATTTCGTTGGAAGCGGGTTTTTAAGTGCTCTGGACACATTTCTTTTGGCGGGTTTTTAAGTGCTCTGGAGTCATTTCGTTGGAAGAGAGTTTTTAAGTGCTCTGGAATCATTTCTTTGAAGCAGGTTTTTAAGTGCTCTCGAGTCATTTCATTGAAGTGGGTTTTATGTGCTCTGAGGTCATTTCGTTTGGAAGCAGATTTTAAGTTCTCTGAGTCATTTCTTTTGAAGCGGGTTTTAAGTGCTCTGAGTCATTTCCTTGGAATCGGGTTTTTAAGTACTCTGGAGTCATGTTGTTGGAAGAGGTTTTTAATTGTTCTGGTGGCCTGTCGTTAGAACCGGGTTTTTAAGTGCTCTGGAGTCATTTCCTTGGAATCGGGATTTTAAGTACTCTGGAGTCATTTTGTTGGAAGAGGGTTTTTAATTGTTCTGGTGGCCTGTCGTTAGAACCGGGTTTTTAAGTGCTCTGGAGTCATTTAGTTGGAAGTGGGTTTTAACTGCTCTGGAGTCATTTAGTTGGAAGCGGGTTTTTAAGTGCTCTGGAAGCATTTCGTTGGAAGCAGGATTTTAAGTGCTTTGGACTCATTTCGTTGGAAGCGGGTTTGTAAGTGCTATTGAAGCATTTCGTTGGAAGCGGGTTTTTAAGTGCTCTGGACTCATTTCTTTGGAAGGGTTTTAAGTGCTCTGAGTCATTTCGTTGGAAGAGGGTTTTAATTGTTCTTGTGGCCTATCGTTGGAACCGGTTTTTAAGTGCTCTGAGTCATTTCGTTGGAAGCGGGTTTTTAACTGCTCTAGAGTCATTTCGTTGGAAGCGGTTTTTACGTGCTCTGGAAGCATTTCGTTGGAAGCAGGTTTTTAACTGCTCTGGAGTCATTTGGACAGCGGGTTTTTATAAGTGCTCTGGAGTCATTTCTTTGGAAGTGGGTTTTTAGTGCTCTGGAGTCATTTCGTTGGAAGCAGGATTTTAACTGCTCTGGAGTCATTTCATTGAAGCGGGTTTTTAAGTGCTCTGGAATCATTTCTTTGGAAGTGGGTTTTTAGTGCTCTGAGTCATTTCGTTGGGAGCAGGATTTTAACTGCGCTGGAGTCATTTCGTTGGAAGGGGGTTTTTAAGTGCTCTGGAGTCATTTTGTTGAAACGGTTTTTAAGTGCTCTTGAGTCATTTCGTTGAGCGGTTTTTAAGGGGTCTGGAGTCATTTCTATGTAAGCGGGTTTTTAAGTGCTCTGGAGTCATTTCGTTTGCAAGCGGGTTTAAGTGTTCTTCAGTCTTCTCGTTGAAGCGGGTTAGTAATTGAACTGAGTCATTTCTTTGGAAGCAGGTTTTTAAGTGCTCTGGATTCTTTTCGTTAGAAGCGGGTTTTTAAGTTCTCTGGAGGCATTTTGTTGGAAGTGTGTTTGTAAGTGCTCTGGAGTCATTTCCTTGGAAACTTGATTTTAAGTGCTCTGCAGTCATTTCGTTGGAAGAAGTTTTTTAAGTGTTCTGGTGTCCTGTCGTTTGAACCGGTTTTAAGTGCTCTGGAGTTATTTAGATTTGGAAGTGCGTTTTTATGTGCTCTTGAGTCATTTCTTTGGAAGCGGGTTTTTAAGTGCTATGGAGTCATTTTTTTGAAAGCTGGTTTTTAAGTGCTCTCAAGTCATTTAGTTGTAAGCGGATGTTTTACATTCTCTTCCGACTTTTCACTGGAAGAGGGCTTTTTAAGTGCTCTGCAATCATTTCGTTGGAAGCGTGTTTTTAAGTCCTCTGGACACATTAAGTTGGAAGCGGGTTTTTAAGTCCTCGGGATTCATTTCTTTGGAAGAGGGTTTTTAAGTGCTTTGGTGTCCTGTCCTTGGAACCGGGTTTTTAAGTGCTCTGGAGTCATTTTGTTGGAAACGGGTTTTTAAGTGCTCTTGAGTCATTTGATTGGAAGCGGGTTTTTGAGTGCTCTGGAGTCATTTCTTTGGAAGCGGATTTTTAAGTGCTCTGGAGTCATTTCATTGGAAGAGAGTTTTTAAGTGCTCTGGAGTCATTTCTTTGGAAGCGGGTTTTTAAGTGCTCTCGAGTCATTTCATTGGAAGTGGGTTTTTATGTCCTCTGAGGTCATTTCGTTGGAAGCGGGTTTTTAAGTGCTCTGGAGTCATTTCTTTGGAAGCGGGTTTTTACGTGCTCAGGAGTCATTTCGTTGGAATCGGGATTTTAAGTACTCTGGAGTCATTTTGTTGGAAGAGGGTTTTTAATTGTTCTGGTGGCCTGTCGTTGGAACCGGGTTTTTAAGTGCTCTGGAGTCATTTCGTTGGAAGTGGGTTTTTAACTGCTCTGGAGTCATTTCGTTGGGAGCGGGTTTTTAAGTGCTCTGGAGTCATTTCTTTGGAAGTGGGTTTTTAAGTGCTCTGGAGTCATTTCGTTGGAAGCAGGATTTTAACTGAACTGTAGTCATTTGATTGGAAGCAGGTTTTTAAGTCCTCTGTAGTCATTTCCTTAGAAGCAGGTTTTTAAGTGCTGTGGAGTCATTTCCTTAGAAGCAGGTTTTTAATTGCTCTGGAGTCATTTTGTTGGAAGCAGGTTTTTAAGTGCTCTGGAGTCATTTCTTTGGAAGCGGGATTTTAAGTGCTCTTGAGTCATTTCGATGGAAGAGGGGTTTTAAGTGTTCTGGTGTCCTGTCGTTGGAACCGGGTTTTTAAGTTCTCTGGAGTTATTTCCTTGGAAGCTGTTTTTTACGAGCTCTGGAGTCATTTCGTTGGAAGCGGGTTTTTAAGTGGTCTGGAGTCATTTCTTTGGAAGCGGGTTTTAAAGTACTCTGGACACATTTCGTTGGAAGTGGGTTTTAAGTCCTCTGGACACTTTTCGTTGGAAGCAGGTTTTTAAGTCCTCTGGATTCATTTCTTTGGAAGAGGCTTTTTAAGTGTTCTGGTGTCCTGTCGTTGGAACCGGGTTTTTAAGTGGTCTGGAGTCATTTCGTTGGAAGCGGGTTTTTAAGTGGTCTGGAGTCATTTCGTTGGAAGCGGGTTTTTAAGTGCTCTGGACAGATTTCTTTGGAAGCGGGTTTTTAAGTGCTCTGGAGTCATTTCGTTGGAAGAGAGTTTTTAAGTGCTCTGGAATCATTTCTTTGGAAGCGGGTTTTTAAGAGCTCTCGAGTCATTTCATTGGAAGTGGGTTTTTATGTGCTCTGAGGTCATTTGGAAGCAGATTTTAAGTTCTCTGGAGTCATTTCTTTGGAAGCGGGTTTTTAAGTGCTCTGGAGTCATTTCCTTTGAATCGGATTTTAAGTACTCTGAGTCATTTTGTTGGAAGAGGGTTTTTAATTGTTCTGTGGCCTGTCGTTAGAACCGGGTTTTTTAAGTGCTCTGAGTCATTTTCTTGGAAGTGGGTTTTAACTGCTCTGAGTCATTTAGTTGGAGCGGCGGGTTTTTAAGTGCTCTGGAAGTCATTTCGTTGGAAGCAGGTTTTTAAGTGCTCTAGAGTCATTTCGTTGGAAAGCGGTTTTTACGTGCTCTGAAGCATTTTTCGTTGGAAGCGGGTTTTAAGTGCTCTGGACTCATTTCTTTGGAAGGGTTTTTAGTGCTCTGGAGTCATTTAGTTGGAAGAGGGTTTTTAATTGTTCTTGAGTCTTTTCATTGGAACCGGGTTTTTAAGTGCTCTGGAGTCATTTCTTTTGAAGTGGGTTTTTAAGTGCTCTAGAGTCATTTCATTTGAAGCAGGTTTTTACGTGCTCTGGAAGTCATTTCGTTGAAGGGGTTTTTACCTGCTCTGGAGTCATTTTGTTGGAAACGGTTTTTATAAGTGCTCTGGAGTCATTTCTTTGGAAGTGGGTTTTTAGTGGTCTGGAGTCATTTCGTTGGAAGCGGGTTTTTAAGTGCTCTGAGTCATTTTCTTTGGAAGGGTTTTTTAAGTGCTCTAGAGTCATTTCATTGGAAGCAGGTTTTTAAGTGCTCTGGAGTCATTTCCTGAAGCAGGTTTTTAAGTTCTCTGAGTCATTTTGTTGGAAGAGGTTTTTAATTGCTCTGGAGTCATTTTTTGATGGAAGCAGGTTTTTAAGTGCTCTGGAGTCATTTCTTTACTCTGGCGGGATTTTAAGAGGTGCTCTGGAGTCATTTCGTTGGAAGCGGGTTTTTAAGTGCTCTGGAGTCATTTCTTTGGAAGTGGGTTTTTAGTGCTCTGGAGTCATTTTTTTGGAAGCAGGATTTTAACTGCTCTGGAGTCATTTCGTTGGAAGCGGTTTTAAGTGCTCTGGAGTCATTTTGTTGAAGCAGGTTTTTAAGTGCTCTTGAGTCATTTCGTTGGAAGCAGGTTTTAGTGGTCTGGAGTCATTTTGTTGGAAGCAGGTTTTAAGTGCTCTGTAGTCATTTCGTTGGAAGCAGGTTTTAAGTGCTCTGGAGTCATTTCCTTAGGCGGGTTTTTAAGTGCTCTGAGTCATTTCTTTGGAAGCAGGTTTTTAAGTCCTCTGGAGTCATTTTCTTTGGAAGAGGTTTTTAAGTGGTTTTGGTGTCATTTCGTTGGGAAGGGTTTTAAGTGCTCTGGAGTCATTTTGTTGGAAGCGGGTTTTTAACTGCTCTGAGTCATTTGTTGGAAGCGGGTTTTAAGTGCTCTGGAGTCATTTTGTTGGAAGCTGGTTTTACCTGCTCTGGAGTCATTTTCGTTGGCAGGTTTTTTAAGTGCTCTGAGTCATTTCTTTGGAAGGCGGGTTTTAAGTGCTCTGCAGTCATTTCGTTGGAAGCAGGTTTTAACTCCTCTGGAGTCATTTCATTGGAAGCGGGTTTTTAAGTGCTCTGGAGTCATTTCTTTGGAAGTGGGTTTTTAAGTGCTCTGGAGTCATTTCTTTGGAAGCGGGTTTTTAGTGCTCTGGAGTCATTTCTTTGGAATTGGGTTTTTAAGTGCTCTGGAGTCATTTTGTTGGAAGCGGGTTTTAATTGTTCTGGTGTCCTTTCGTTGAAGCGGGTTTTTAAGTGCTCTGGAGTCATTTCTTTGGAAGTGGGTTTTAACTGCTCTGGAGTCATTTTAAGCGGGTTTTTAGTGCGGAGTCATTTAAGTGGATTTTTGCTCTGGAGTCATTTCGTTGGAAGCAGGTTTTTAAGTGCTCTGGAGTCATTTTCTTTGGAAGTGGGTTTTAGTGCTCTGAGTCATTTCGTTGGAGGCGGGTTTTTAGTGCTCTGGACTCATTTCTTTGGAAGGGTTTTAAGTGCTCTGGAGTCATTTTGTTGGAAGCGGGTTTTAAGTGCTCTCTGAGTCATTTTGTTGGAAGCGGGTTTTTAAGTTCTCTGGGGCATTTTGGTGTCTGGGTTTTTTAAGTGCTCTTGAGTCATTTCGTTGGAAGTTGATTTTTTAAGTGCTCTGGAGTCATTTAGTTGGAAGCTGGTTTTTTAAGTGTTCTGGACACATTTCATTGGACGCCGGGTTTTTAAGTGCTCTTGAGTCATTTCGTTGGAAGAGGTTTTTAAGTGTTCTGGAGTCTTTTAGTTGGAGGCGGGGTTTTAAGTGCTCTGGAGTCATTTCGTTGAAGCGGTTTTTAAGTGTTCTGAGTCATTTCGTTGGGTTATGCGGGTTTTTAATTGAACTGGAGTCATTTCTTTGGAATCGGGTTTTTAAGTACTCTGGATTCTTTTGTTGGAAGAGGGTTTTTAATTGTTCTCTGTGGCATTTCGTTGGAACCGGTTTTTTAAGTGCTCTGGAGTCATTTCCTTGGAAACTAGGTTTTAAAGTGCTCTGAGTCATTTAGATTGGAAGCGGTTTTTAAGTGCTCTGGTGTCATTTCTTTTGAACCGGGTTTTCAGTGCTCTGAGTTATTTCGCTGGAAGTCGTTTTTTGTGCTCTTGAGTCATTTCATTGAAGCAGGTTTTTAAGTGCTCTGTAGTCATTTTCATTAGAAGCGGGTTTTTAAGTGCTGTGGAGTCATTTCTTTGGAAGTGGGTTTTAAGTGCTCTGAGTCATTTTGTTGGAAGCAGGTTTTTAACTGCTCTGAGTCATTTCTTTGGAAGGCGGGTTTTAAGTGCTCTGGAGTCATTTCTTTGGAAGTGGGTTTTAAGTGCTCTGGACTCATTTCGTTGGAAGTGGGTTTTAGTGCTCTGGAGTCATTTTGTTGGAAGCAGGGTTTTAACTTCTCTGGAGTCATTTTGTTTGAAAGGGGTTTTTAAGTGCTCTGGAGTCATTTTGATTTGGAAACGGGTTTTTAAGTGGTCTTGAGTCATTTTCGTTCAAAGCGGGATTTAAGTGGTCTGAGTCATTTCTGTTGGAAAGGGTTTTAAGTTCTCTAGAGTCATTCCGTTAGAAGCGGGTTTTAAGTCCTCTGGACACATTTCTTTGGAGGCGGGTTTTAAGTTCTCTGGATTCATTTCTTTGGAAGAGGGTTTTAAGTCCTCTGGATTCATTTCTTTGGAAGCGGGTTTTTAAGTGCTTTGGTGTCATTTCGTTGGAACCGGGTTTTAAGTTCTCTCTGAGTCATTTTGTTTGAAATGGTTTTTAAGTGCTCTTGAGTCATTTCTTTGAAGCGGGTTTTGAGTGCTCTGGAGTCATTTCGTTGGAAGCGGATTTTTAAGTGCTCTGAGTCATTTCGTTGGAAGAGGGTTTTTAACTGTTCTGGTGTCATTTCGTTGGAAGCGGGTTTTTAAGTGCTCTGGAGTCATTTCTTTGGAAGTGGGTTTTTAAGTGCTCTGGAGTCATTTCGTTGGAAGCAGGATTTTAACTGATCTGTAGTCATTTCATTGGAAGCAGGTTTTAAGTCTCTGTAGTCATTTCCTTAGAAGCAGGTTTTAAGTGCTGTGGAGTCATTTCCTTAGAAGCAGGTTTTTTAATTGCTCTGGAGTCATTTTGTTGGAAACAGGTTTGTAAGTGCTCTGGAGTCATTTCTTTGGAAGCAGGATTTTAAGTGCTCTGGAGTCATTTCGATGGAAGAGGGTTTTAAGTGTTCTGGTGTCCTGTAAATTTGAAACAGGTTTTATGCGTGCATGGAGTCATTTCGTTGGAAGTGTGTTTTTAAGTGCTCTTGAGTCATTTCCTTGGAAGCTTGATTTTAAGTGCTCTAGAGTCATTTCGTTGGAAGAAGTTTTTAAGTGTTCTGGTGTCCTGTCTTTGGAACCGGGTTTTTAAGTTCTCTGGAGTTATTTCCTTGGAAGCTGTTTTTTGAGCTCTGAGTCATTTCGTTGGAAGTGCATTTTTATGTGCTCTGACGTCATTTCGTTCAAGCGGGATTTTAAGTGCTATGGAGTCATTTCTTTGGAAAGTGGGTTTGTAAGTGCTCTGAGTCATTTCTTTAAGCGGGTTTTAAGTGCTTTGGAGTCATTTTTTTTTTGAAAGCTGGTTTTTAAGTGCTCTCAAGTCATTTAGTTGTAAGAAGATTTTTGCATACTCTTCCGACTTTTCACTGGAAGAGGGCTTTTAAGTGCTCTGGAGTCATTTTCGTTGGGCGGGTTTGTAAGTGCTCTGGAGTCATTTCTTTGGAAGCAGGATTTTAAGTGCTCTGGAGTCATTTCGATGGAAGAGGGTTTTTAAGTGTTCTGGTGTCCTGTTGTTGAAACAGGTTTGTAAGAATGGAGTCATTTCATTAGGCGGGATTTTAAGTGCTATGGAGTTTGAAGTGGGTTTTTATGTGCTCTGAGGTCATTTCGTTCAAATCCGGTTTTTAGAGCATGATTCATTTTGTTGGAAGTGGGTTTGTAAGTTCTCTAGAGGCATTTCATTAGAAGCGGGTTTTTAAGTGTCTGGACTCATTTTCGTTGGAAGCGGGTTTTATAAGTGCTCTGGAGTCATTTCGTTGGAATCGGGATTTTAAGTACTCTGGAGTCATTTTGTTGGAAGAGGGTTTTAATTGTTCTTGTGGCCTATCGTTGGAACCGGTTTTTAAGTGCTCTGAGTCATTTTGTTGGAAGCAGGTTTTTAACTGCTCTAGAGTCATTTTGTTGGAAGCAGGTTTTTACGTGCTCTGGAAGCATTTCGTTGGAAGCAGGTTTTAACTGCTCTGAGTCATTTTTGGAAGCGGGTTTTATAAGTGCTCTGGAGTCATTTCTTTGGAAGTGGGTTTTTAGTGCTCTGAGTCATTTCGTTGGAAGCAGGATTTTAACTGCTCTGGAGTCATTTCATTGGAAGTGGGTTTTTAAGTGTCTGGAGTCATTTCTTTGTTAGGTTTTAAGGGTTTTAGTCATTCTGGAGTCATTTAAGTTCTGGAAGCTGGTTTTTAAGTCCTCTGGAGTCATTTCGTTGGAAGGGTTTTTAAGTGTCTGGAGTCATTTTGTTTAAATGGGTTTTTAAGTGCTCTTGAGTCATTTCGTTGGAAAGCGGGTTTTTAAGGGGTCTGAGTCATTTCTTTGGAATTGGGTTTTTAAAGTACTCTGCAGTCATTTCGTTGGAGGCGGGTTTTAAGTCCTCTGGACACGTTAGGCAGGTTTTTAAGTCCTCTGGAT